>ML282880.1:60840-70891 GCA_005239495.1 Nicotiana undulata | reverse complement strand
CTTCGTCCATGCACTGCCGGGGATCAACCGGCCCGTACCATAAGTGCATTCTCAAATAAATCCCTGTGCACTGCCGGCGATCAACCGGCCCGTACCGTGAGTGCACTATAAATCCGCCGTGGCGTACGGCCCGCTCCCATAAGAGTGAAGAAAATTACATATCGCTCGCGGGATATAAATTACGAAGCGACAACATGCGCACACAGAATGTAAAGTTCATCTCACCATAATTCTTTCCAGTTATTTAAGTAAATGAAAGCTCGGGGAAACAGTAATATCTTACATGAGTACAAAACTTATAAGTCATTTCTTTTCCTTTCACAATACTTCCATAAATAATTTCTTTCATATTCTTTCCCGTAAGTCAATTCATTTCACAATATTTTTCCGTGAAAACAATTTCCTTCCATATTATTTTAAGATCCATAAATCTCAGAGAAACAAAACCACACAACAGGATATTATAACATACATATAATTCATTACAAGAAGTATACAGGGCATGATGTGGGGCCTAACTACCCGGACATAACAATAGTAGCCGCTACGTACGGACTCTCGTCACTTGGTACGTACGTAGCCCCAACAAACAATTACATGTAGCATGTAGAATACCTAAGGGGACAATTTCCTCTTACAAGGTTAGAAAGGAGACTCACCTCGCTTCGAAGATTCATCACCGGCTTCCAAGCCTCTACGACGACTAAAATGGATGCGCAACGCTCCCAAACTATCCAAATAACGATAATTTAATGAAACTATACTCAATAAATCATAGCCAATTCAAATTACAAAGTTCCTCAGCCGACTCTATGAAATGACCAAAATGCCCTCGGGCCCACGTGTCCAGACCTCGAAATTTCTTGAAGAAAATCCCTACCCGAAGCTTTACTAATTCAATAACACATTTTACTCAATTATTCATGCTAAATTCGTGGCTAAAATCCAAATTTCCAAATTTCTAGGTTTTCTTCAAAATACTAATTTTTCCACAAATTTTCCCTAATTTTCATGTTCTAATCCATGATATAATCTTGTATTTAACTTGGAAATAAGTAGAATGATCTTACCTCTGAAGCTTGGTTGAAATCTTCCTTGAAATGCTCTCAAAATCCGCCCATAGTCATGAAGAAATGAAGAAAAATGAGCTAAACCCGCTAAAATATCATTCTACCCAGGTATTTACTCATCGCGATCGCGGAAAATGCTTCGCGATCGCGGAGAACAATTTTTCCAGCCCAAAATTTGCTCTTCGCGATCGCGGAAAGAGCTTCGCGATCGCGGAGAACAATTGCCCAGCCTGCCCGGATAGCCTCCAGTAGAGTAGTCATAACATTTCCCACAAAACTCCAAATGACAAATGGTTAAATGTTCTGAAAACTAGACTCAAAGATCTACAATCTTCATGTGTTGGTAATCTTCCAATTCCTTATATATATTTAGATATAATCTGGAAATTCAGCCCATGTGCAACACAACTTTCTTCTTCATCTTCCCGGACACCCTATAGTGTAACAGCCATTACTCTTTGTACACAAATAAAAATCATGAATGGTTTACGTTTCTATAAACTAGACACAAAGGGCTACAACTTTCATTTTTATACCATCTCAATATTCCTTATAGATTGTGAGATATGAGCCTCCGAAGTCGAATCAGTGCAGCAGAACATTTACTCTACGCGATCGCGAAAGGCTTTCCGTGATCGCGATTCACTGGCCCGTTTCTCACATTTTACTCACCGCGATCGCGACCAATTCCCCGCGATCGCGTAGAACACTGCTGTAGACAAAAACCAGCAGTTAAAAATGGCCTAGAAATGGTCCAAAACCACCCCGAAACTCACCCGAGCCCCTCAGGACCTCGTCTGAACGTACCAACAAGTCTGGAAACATATCACGGACTTAGTCGAGGCCTCAAATCACATCAAAAAACGGCGAAAACACGAATCGCGCAAGAATTCAACTTTATGAACTTTGAAATTTCTAACTTTCACATCCGATGCCGAAACCTATCAAATCACGTCCGATTGACCCCAAAGTTTGCACACAAGTCACATTCGACATTACGGACCTGCTCCAACTTTCGGATCGCATTCCGACCCCGATATCAAAATTTCCACTTCCGGTTGGATTTTCTCAAAAACCTTCAAATTTCTATCTTTACCCAAATGACCTTAAATTGACTTCCGGGTATCCGAATTCACTTCCGATCGCGCTCCCAACTCCAGAATCACCATACGAAGCTATTCCTAGACTCGGAATCCCAAACGGACATCAATATCTCTGAAATGCTCTTTAATCCAAACTTTAGGAAATTCCTTCAAAATGCTGACTTCAACAATATACGCCGAAACACTCCCGGGTTTTCCAAATTCCGGACATACGCCCAAGTCCGAAATCATCATACGAACCTGCTGGAACCTTCGAATCCTTATTCCGAGGTCGTTTACTCAAAATTCTAGTCTTACTCAATTTCTTCAACTTAAGGCTTTCGAAATGAAAATTTTCCTTTCAATTTAACTCCGAACCTCCTGAATTTCAACTCTGACCATACACACAAGTCACAATACCCGAAATGGATCTGTTCATGACTCCCAACTGCTGAACGACGCGTTGGATCTCAAAATGATCGGTCGGGTCATTACATTCTCCCCCACTTAAACAGACGTTCATCCTCGAACGTGCCAAGAACTGCTGCAGAATTATCTGAAATCACTATTTATTATCTCGGGCACCTACCCTGCTACCACAACCCAGTTGAGCACATTAGCTTGACAAAATCTTAAGATATTCCCGTTTATCCATATAATAAACTCAGACCCCAATTCCAACACTCGAAATTCTCTGCCATGCCTGTTTCTAATATGTGAACACCGCATCAACTACCACACGAGGCACCAGAACACAACTGCGTATCTTTGTTGAATCAGCACCATACACCGCATAATTAATCATCTGAGCACAATGGCGCTCCCTGAACCTTAATAGCCAGAATTCTACAAATTTGATGCTCTCAAAGAACCTTATAAGATACACACATACATTCTGCTATAATGCTGACGATACCACCACAATGGAGGAAATGTGTAGAAATTCCTAACCAACTGCAGAGTTAGCTTTAAAACATTGAAATCCTTTCTCCTGACTAAGATCATGATCTCATTACAACCAATAATGGTTATTGCCCTGTAATGTACTTGCATAGTCTTATCACACCGATCCCAAATTTATAAATTTCGTCTCACCCCGTATGAACTACTCAGACAACCAATCACCCCAAACACGATCATTAGCCTCATATGATGCCACAATGCGCCAATAGGCCACAATTTCGAACACGACACATAAGGAAATGACCCCGGAAGGGACTTCAACTAATATGAACTTTCCACAGAGAATTATGAAGTAAAACACAAGAAAATAATTATAGGAGCCTTGCGCAACATCACATTGTTGCGGCGTGCAACCCGATCCACATAACATACCCGTGGCGGCGTGCCATCCCATCCCATCATAAGATTTACACAAGGAAATATATACATGGAGCCGAATTGCTCACTATTACTAATTACTGAATACTGGTCACAAGCACGCTAAGTGCAGAACACCATTTTGGGGAGACTGATAGGGCCATCTGCTACAAACTTAAGCATAACTGAGGTGCGATATATAACCTGAATCTCAAGAGCCACATTGCTCACACAACCACATCACTACGCGGAATCTCAACACATAAGAAATTATCAAACCGTTTCACAACTCGCACGGCACAATCACAATACATGCAAATCCTTAAGTAGTGGTCTGAACCACCATAACCCTTCCAGGACCCGCCTACACCCGACATGCCATAGACTTGAATGCTTCCAACTGAAATCTATTACGACGGCCAACAGGCCCCACACATATCTGCACAGACCGTACACGTACTCAATCATGCCGAAGGAACTGATCACTGCCGTACTTGTGCCATTTCAACCATGGCTAACCAATCTATCTTCTTTTAATCATCTTTAGTTGCCTCAAAGGTAATAGTAACTTCCTTCAACTCATAGCAGCTCAACCCTCACTCATCCCGAGTGACCTTGATTCACGAGACCATGGTGCTTAAATTCCACAACCCGTCTCACAACCTCATGATAATCTTTCTACAACTCGGAGTTTATTTCTCTCACTTCTCCAATACTATCCTGCGTGCTGAAATAACATAGGACACTCAAACCATTTTCCTTTTCCTCAGAGATTATGCTGCAAAAGCTCGATTCTCAATCATACGGCTGCCTGAAACCCTTAAACACCATAGTTTCTAACCTTCGAATTCACTAGGACCACTGCTGAGAGTCACCCACTCTGACTGGCCCCGAATACAATCAACTCCAAGGCTCTTCTAGCACATGAACATGCTCTCAGTGAAGCACGTGACTGAGTCACTTCCCTTACAACTTGCCTATGCCTTAAGCACAAATTCTAAATCTTCCATAGTCTAACCTTGGTCCAATAGGACCAACTTTGAACACATTTATCGAATGCCATACTCAATTACCGTTTTACTCCTTTATCTTAGTGGTAACAAGTTGCCAATACACTGACAATCCGCAATCCCATGAGGACACAACCTTATAACCCAACTGCAGGTGGTGGGACTCCCCCGCTTAGCCCGAAGCTACTCCCTGCACCACTCCAGACACTGCTGAGATCTTTTCTTCTTTGTTGACATGACCTTGCTCAACCAATCCGTCCGATTCTTCCGGATTTTCCTGTTAGCCTCCCTTAAATATTTGAATTTTCTAACACCATTCACACATTCTACCTCCTACCAACTAGCCACTAGGACTCCGCACAGAACTTACCATCCCTAAAACCGCTAACCTACTCACAGAAGACAACCCACCTGAGGAAACTAGCCAAATGACACCTACCATTACGCTATGATTCTCACTTTCTACAATATCAAGACCCCCATCCTAAGCCTGTATCCATTTACCAACCTTACCAATCCGTCCGCTCTTCCTGGACATCTACTAAATGCGCTACCACATCTTCTGATTCATCACTAAGCTGTCGCTCTCCCACTTTGCCCAACTCATTTCCCTTAAGTTCTACCTGACTTCCTTTCCTTACACCTGATCTTCTAGAATTGGCACCACCGCCTAGCACTTCTCACGTATCTTCCTTCATCGTATGATGCCCTCCTGCTGCCTCAATTTAATACTGTCCTCCGTAGCTCTTAAACCAACATATCATCACAACTTTAAATCTTTACGAAGATCATCTTCCTCGAATCGCCTTCATTTTCAATACTTAGCCAGTACTGAACCTCCGCACCTCACGGCCTCTGCCAACCGCATTGTTCAATACTTCTTCACAATACTCTGGCCCCGAGCAACCGAAGAAACCATAACACCGACAAACTTAACACATTCCATTCGATCCATGATGATGATATCTTATTACAGGTGAGTGCTCCATTTCACTTGACAGCACCAATCCTTACTATTTTATCAGCCCAAAACCTGATCATTTATAATCCAAATGCTTTTCCTCCGCCGGAACAAAATCCTAAAATCTCGAAATCACACTCTGAGAGGACCTCCCTTCAAACCGTTCATCACCCTAACACATGGGCAACCTTTCTACCCTTGTATCAACATCGCGCCATAACCAATCTTAAGTTCATAACCACCTGAGCATGACCTCAAAGTTCTCAGAAATACAGCTACTGAGCTGAGATGACAAAAACATTCTTCCATAGAACAACGATGATAGCCTCAATCAACTACGCTGGGAGAAACATCCCGCACCACATCCATAGTATCATTAAAATTCCTCAACCCTCGATTCATAACAAGCACTTCGCGACGCGTAAGATTGAGTAGGAAGAAGCATAAGCATAAGCCTTAAAGGAATCAAGTCGCACGATGAGGAATCAAGAAGGGAAGTACTCCTAACAACCTTGTAGCCTCTCGAAGATAAGTACAGACGTCTCCGTACCGATCCGCAAGACTCTACAAGACTTGATCATGACTCGTGAAACCTACAGGAACCTAGAGCTCTGATACCACATTGTCACGACCCAAAATCTATGGGTTGTGATGGCGCTGGACACACTGTCAGGCAAGCCAATCCCTGGACCAGTTCAAACAACTTCCTGCTTAACACTTTCAAAATCATGTCTTTTTCTGCATTTATAATCAAATAATAAAGCAAATGCTCGTAAACTAAATACGGTGGAAAATCCACTTAATGCAGTACAAGAAATACCAACACTTTCCCAGAACCCGGTGACACAAGTACATGAGCAATTTCTAAGAATTTATACAATTATACAACTCTTGTCCGAGAATTTAAAGTGGACAAAGGTAGTAAAGACAAAAGCGTAGGGACATAGAAGGGAGACTCTGTCAGCTGCGGAACACCACCGGAACAATGCAACCTGAGTAAGTCTCCGAATCGATCACTGCACTATGAGGGTACCTGTGCAACAAAATACACATAAAGTGTAGCATGAGTACATATACATATATGTACCCAGTGATTATCCTGTCTAATCTCGAAGAAGTAGTGACGAGAGGTCGACTCGATACTCACTAAGGTCCAACAGTAATAGAAATAAACAAGATATAAGGAAAGCAGTAAACATGTAAATAGTGCACCACAATTGTGAAGAGAATATAGAGTTCCCAAGTAAATATTGAAAGCAGTAACAACTCGCATGTCTCCTTTCCCCAAACATCTGTCAAATCATAAATCAGGAAAACAAAATTACCTAACAGTCATGCACACACAGGAGTAGGACAACCGGCTGGAGTCAGGAGGAAGAATAGCTATGCACTGCCGGGGATCGACCGGCTCGTACCACGAGTGCATGCTTATAATGTAATCATATCAAGAAGAGATATGCACTGTCGGGGATCGACCGACCCGTACCATGAGTGCATGCTTATAATGTAATCATATCAAGAAGAGCTATGCACTGCCGGGGATTGACCGACCCGTACCATGAGTGCATGCTTACCAATAGTCAAACTACGCACTGCCGGGGATCGACCGGCCCGTACCGTACCGTAAGTGCGTCTATCAATGTAATCACACCGTATCATAATGTAACTTCGTCCATGCACTGCCGGGGATCGACCGGCCCGTACCGTAAGTGCATTCTCAAATAAATCCCTGTGCACTGCCGGGGATCGACTGGCCGTACCGTGAGTGCACTATAAATCCGCCATGGCGTACGGCCCGCTCCCATAAGAGTGAAGGAAATTACATATCGCTCGCGGGATATAAATTACGAAGCGACAACATGCGCACACATAATGTAAAGTTCATATCACCATAATTCTTTCCAATTATTTAAGTAAATGAAAGCTCGGGGAAACAATAATATCTTACATGAGTACAAAACTTATAAGTCATTTCTTTTCCTTTCACAATACTTTCCATAAATAATTTCTTTCATATTCTTTCCCGTAAGTCAATTCATTTCATAATATTTTTCCGTGAAAACAATTTCCTTCCATATTATTTTAAGATCCATAAATCTAAGAGAAACAAAACCACACAACAGGATATTATAACATACATATAATTTATTACAAGAAGTATACAAGGCATGATGTGGGGCCTAACTACCCGGACATAACAATAGTATCCGCTACGTACGGACTCTCGTCACTTGGTACGTACGTAGCCCCATCAAACAATTACATGTAGCATGTAAAATACCTAAGGGGACAATTCCCTCTTATAAGGTTAGAAAGGAGACTCACCTCACTCCGCATTACATACGTTACCTTATTGAATATTATTAGAAAAGTTCAAGTGAAGAAGGAAAATGAAGAATCATAAAAAAATCGGTTCTCTATCTCCAATATACAATGTTCCACACAAAGTTATATATCAAAATACATGTATAGAAGGAAGTAAGATAATACATCTGCACATTACACAAAATGAGCTCTGCATCTCATTTTCGTTTTCTTAAATTTTTTCTTACAAATATGAAGATATTTTTCAAAATATAATTCTTGGCATATAAATGTAACGATCCGACCGGTCGTTTCACGTATTAGGATCCCGTTCTCTTAAATGAAACCTTCCATAGCAACTTTTCGTGCTTTATGACTTGTGTGGACGAGTGGTTCAGGATTCGGGAATAGTTTGAGTGCTTTAGGAACACTTGGTTCCTTAAGGTTGGCCTATTTGGCCAAGTTTGACTTCGGTCAACATTTTGAGCAAACGACCTCAGAATCAAGTTCTGACAGCTCCAGTAGCTTCGTATGATGATTTAGGACGTGGGCCTATGTTCGGAACGAGTTTTCGATGACCCAGGAGCATTTCGGCGCCCGAAATGGAAATCAGGATTTCCTTAAGTTTGAAATTTGGATGGGAACGTGATTTTATGCTATCGAGATCCGAACGGAATTTCGAGACCAGGAATAGCTCCGATATGTCATTTATGACTTGTCTGCAAAATTTGAAGTCATTCCGAGTTGTATAGGTCGGTTCGGCGCATCGTTATAGAATTCAAGAAAAGCTCAGTTCTTAAGTTATAAATTCAAGGGGTTTGGAGGGTGATTTTGAGTTTTAGCATTGTTTTGAGTGTTCCGTGGGCTCGAGCAAGTACGTATAATGATTTGGTACATGTTGGTATATTTGGACGGGGGCTCGAGTGGGCCCAGGTGCCTCCCGGACCCCGCACGAGGCCAAAAACCAGCTAAAAACACTGTTGGTGCAGTTGTAGCTGGTGTGACCGCAGGTGCGGTTGCCCAGCCGCAGGTGCGGGACCGCTCCTGCGGTCCCAGCCTCGCAGGTGCGCAACTTCCGCAGGTGCGAACCCAGCTCCCCCGACCATTTTCCGCAGGTGCGGCCATTTCCTAGCAGGTGTGGGACCGCAGGTGCAGTCCCAGGGTCGCAGGTGCTGAAACCCCTGTAGGCAGCCTGTATATTAATGTCAAAACTCGGGTTTTCTTCATTTACACTCATTCCAACCTCCATTGAAGGGTTCTAAGAGCTTGAGAAAACCATTCCTCGACCCACTTCCAGTAGAGGTAAGTAATTTCACTCTATTTTACTAGTTTAATTCATGAATTGTCAAGGGAATTAATTACTAAATCTTAGAAAAATCTATGTTTTGAGTAGTAAATGGGATTTTTGAGAATTTGGTGAATTATCCAGATTTTTGTTGTGAATTCAAGTAAAAGTTTCATAATTACGATCCTTAGGCTGCGGGTGAGTGATCCCTTCGAGAATTTTCGGAATCGGGCGCGTGGGCCCGGGGTTGAAATTCCAAAATTCTTCAAGAGGGCCTAATTTTGGGTTTATTGGTTAATTCTTCTTCTTTGAACTTAAATTGATTCAATTACGCTATATTTGGCTAGTTGCGAGCCGTCGAGGGTAGATTTCGGAGATTCGGGCGCATCCTTGATCCGAGGGGTGATTTCGTCGCGAGGTGAGTCTTCTTTCCAACCTTGTAAGGGAAAATGTCCCCATAAGTTCCTTATTTGTTATGTATACATGTTGTGGGGGCCGCGTACGTACCAAGTGACTAGAGTCCGTACGTGGCGACTATATTGCTATGTGGGGTAGCTTTAGGACTCACGAGCATGCTTCTATGTGCCTTATTTGTACCTTGTATGTGTTGTAAGTTGTGATCGTTGTTCAGATGACATGTAAATGTGAAATATTATGATTTCAATCCTAGTTGGCTACAGTGGTATTGGCACGGTCCTGTTGAGTTCACTGTTGAGTCGGTACACATATACCTATATATGTATATGCACTTGTTATCGAGTCAGCACACGAGTCGCAGACTGGAGGCGCGATCGTGGGTCAGCTTATATATTATTATTATCGAGTCAGCACACGAGTCGCAAGCATGATGCGTGATCGTGGGTCAGCTTATCATTATCGAGTCAGCACACGAGTCGCAGACTGGATGCGCGATCGTGGGTCAGCTTATCTTTATCGAGTCAGCACACGAGTCGCAGACTGGATGCGCGATCGTGGGTCAGCTTATCATTATCGAGTCAGCACACGAGTCGCAGACTGGA
>ML282880.1:28394-60835 GCA_005239495.1 Nicotiana undulata | reverse complement strand
GTATGATTCGCGATCGTGGGTTAGCTTATGACCTCAGTCCTTATGACCACCCTTATGACTCCGGCCTGTTGTCTTGTTGTGGTATTGTATTATCACTTGAGTCTGAGTCACCTATAGTGGGATTGACAGGTATTGTGTAAACGGAGGATTTGGCACTTGCAGTTCATTTTCAGTTGTTACTTGGATTACATTATTTGCTTATGTACTTGTTGATTTCTGCTTCACATGCCTACTGCTTTAGCCATATCTCATTTTATATTATATTGCTGGACCTTAGTGAGTATCTAGTCGACCTCTCGTCACTACCCCTTCGAGTTTAGACGGGATACTCACTGGGTACATATTTATTTATGTACTCATGCTGCACTTCTTCTTCTTCTGTACTTGATGGTACAGGTCTGGAGGCTGGTACATCTGATTATCAGGCCGGTGCTAGATATTGATTTGTGTGATTAGACTTCACGGTGAGTTGCTCTTCCTGGCGACCTCCTAGCAGCACCCTGAAGTTCCTTTTGTTATTTCCCCCGTCTATTTCATCCAGACTGTGGGTTTGTATCTATATGTATATTGTATATTCCTATAGTTGCCTGTGACACTCGTGACACTAGTTCCTGGCACACACGTAGTGTATATTTTGGGTTTTAGGTTGTATATTCATACATATGCTTTATTTTGGCCATGTATTGTTATGATTTTATTTTCATATCAAGCTATCAACATGTTTAATTGTTTTAAACTGGTAAATATTGACTTGTTTAATCAAATGGGAAGGGTAACACCTAGTGTAATTCATATTGGCTTGCCTAACCCCGCTGTTGGGCGCCATCGCGACCCGCATTAGAATTTGGGTCGTGACAATAAATACAGTTATTTACACTTTGTTAGGGATGCATTGATTTATCTGTGAAGTGTAAGTGTGAATTTCTTTAGTCTTCATTCGTATGTTCATGATCTTTTCTCATTATCATTTATTCAATGTTGAAAACTACCTCATAGTTGTTCTTTCCTCCAACTTATTATAAGTGTATGTCCTTGAGGTTGTTGTACTTGGTGATATGTTGGCCCTTTAAATTTATTATGGTATTTATGTAGCCATTCTTATGGTCATGTCTTTACGAATTGTATCTCGCTTATCTTTTACACTGCTTATTTGATATTGATCAATTTAGGGTAAGGAAAAAAAGAAAAGTATTCTTCCTCCCTTCATTTTATTGTCGTAATGTATGAATGAGTATATATATGAAAAAATAACGAGAAGAAAACAATAAGAAAAAGAAAGGTACATTTTCAAGAAAAAATATCAAAAAGGAAATAAGGGATTTCAAAAATGTAAAAGGTTATGAGAAAGATCAAATGAAAAATTCTTTTTGCTTTTTCTTTATTAAATTCCTAAGATCGCGAAAATAGTTTTTAGAAATATCTTAGGGAAATAATTGTGAGAGGGTCAACTTCTATTACCGTTCATTATTAGTTGAAAATGTGTAAACTTTGTGGTGAAGGAATAGACTAAAAATATTAGTGTAACGATCCGGTCTGTCGCCACGTAGAACCTGCATTTTAATTACTGTTATTGACTTGTTATAGGTTGGTTATACTATTATTGATGTGTTAGAGTTGGTAGGCTTGAAATCGAAATATTGGTAGTGAGAGTTTAGCCACTTAGCCTTTAAAAATAACCTTAAAGTTGGAAAAGTTAACTGAGAGTTGACTTATTGGTAAACGACCTCGTAATACGGATTTTATGGCTCGGATAGCTTCGTTAGGTGATTTGGGACTTAGGAGTGTGTTCAGAATAATATTGTGATGTCCGGTGTAGAATTAGGCTTAATTGGCGGAAGTTAGTTTTGGTGATTTGCGGTCGGCAGTGGAAAATAAGCTATCGGGGTCGAAATAGAATTTCGACAGTTGGAACAGGTTCATAATGTCATTTTAGATATGTCTGCAAAATTTCAGGTCAATCGGGGTTGTTTTGGAAAGTTTCGGCATTGTTGGTGGAATTTAGAATTTTCAAAGTTCTTAGGCTTGCATCCGACTTGATTTTGGTGTTTTGAGGTTATATTTAGTGTTTTGAGAGTGTAACCAAGTTTGAATGATCATTTATGATGTGTTGGTAAATTTGGTTGGGGTCCCGAGGGGCTCGGGATTGATTTCGAGTGCTTAACGAGCACTTTTGTACTTAAGAAAAATGCTGGTTTTCTGGTGTTATCACAGCAGGGATTTGTGCATCGCGATCGCATGGAAAAAGCCGCGATCGCGTAGAGTAATCTGAGGGTCAGGCAATTTTGTGCATCGCGATCACAAGAGAGGGAGTGCGATCGCGTAGGTATGGAAGGATGAGCAGTGCGATCGCGTGTATGGAGGTGCGATCGCGTAGAATAGAGAGGGGGCGCATGGGTTTTGGAAGTTGGTCATCGCGACCGCGTGGGATTGTATGAGATCGCGTGGAGCAGGGAATCAAAGCTTCAAGATTGCGTGGGTTAAGTCGCGATCGCAGAGAGTAAAATGGGAGGCAGTGAAGTTGGCCTTCACGATCGCGAGGGGTTTTCCGCGATCGCGATGAAGAAATCACTGGGCAGTTAAATTAAAACCCTTCCGCGACCATAACCTATTTTAACACCATTTTTGAACGGGAAGAAGCTTTTGAGGCAATTTTGAAGAGGGAAAATAAGTGTTCTTCATAGAGGTAAGTATTTTTGACCTTAAAACTCGATTATAGGTGATTAAGGAACATAATCTCAGTGTTTAATTCATGAAAATCAGTAGAAAAAGGTGGGGTTAGGGCTTGAGATTATGAGAACTTTAAGGGTCGAATTGAGGGGTCAAACGAACTCCGATTTTAGCGTTCTTTATATGTACAGACTCGTGAGATGATGAAGAATATTTTGGTATAAAAATTTCTGAGTTCCGAGACGCGGGCCCGGGGGTCGGGTTTTGACCAATTTCGGATTTTGAGCTAAAATTTGATATTTTTCAATTGGAATTCATTCCTTAAGCATAATTTGATGATAAAAATCTGAACTTGGTAGATTTGGAGCACTCGAGAGTTGATTCGAGAGGCAAACGTATTGCGGAATAGTTTCCTGGCTAGTTTGAGGTAAGTAATGTCTTTAAATCCTGTCCTGAGGGTATGAAAGACCTTGCATCGTTTCACGGATTTTGGAATGCAAAGATTGGAACTTTGGAAACATATTCCTTATTTAGGCAACTATTGAGTTGTGAAACCGATTTTTAAGCCTATGCTTAATAGTATTGATATATCTTGATATAATTTGGGTTGTAAGCCATGTTTGGGGCCTAGTGCCGATCTGTTTACCCTTGGGGGATATTTTGACTATTTTCCTCACTTGTTATGTTATGATTTTCACTCAGTCTTTTCGTGATAATTGTTTTGACACTCAGAGTATTTTGATACTATTTATTGAAAATGAAACACTGTTTTTGTGTCGAGAACCCGGCATATTTTTGGCCTGAAGGGCATGTTGAGAGTGTCTGACTGAGTGAAGTTGCGGGCCATTATTGTGAGGATGTTGTGATATGAGAGAGGTTGTAGGGCAATATTGTGTGTGATTTATGCCATGCTGTGGCTTGTTATAGCGCTTAGGCTGTAGGAGCCCCTCCGGAGTCTGTACACACCCCCAGTGAGCGCATGTACCTAATGAGTGATGTTTCCCCTGGGGCTGATACTGAGTGATTGTGAGGTTGCCTGATGGGCTAATACTGAGTGATTGTGAGGTTTCCTGATGGGCTAATATTGAGTGACTGTGAGGTTGCCTGATGGGCTAATATTGAGTGACTGTGAGGTTGCCTGATGGGCTAATATTGAGTGACTGTGAGGTTGCCTGATGGGCTGATATTGACAGAAATTGTTACGAGAGATGATTATGGCCCGAGGGGCAGATTTATGATGATTTTACTGAGATTTTGAACTATGATTCACATCGTTTTTTAAACTGAGAGTTGTACTGAGATATATTGAAATTATATTTGTTTTCAAAGGATTTTTTTGGTTTTCGAACTTATGTATTTGATGAATACTTTATGGTGATTTGGTGTTTTTACTGTTTTTTTTGAATTGGTGTATCTGTGCTGTGTGTTTCGTATTTCTCAGACTGTGATTTCTTTTCATTACTACTGAATTGACGTACTCATCATTACTCCCTGTGCCTCTGTGCACAGATCCAGGTACCGGCTCAGAGCAGTAGCTGTCTTTGTTCGTTAACAACAGTTTTACGGGATTTCAAGGTAGCTGTCCAGCGTCCACAGCTTCTCAATTTCCCTCCCTTATTCAGTTTTAACATTTCATTCCTAGACTTTATTTAAGACACTAGTAGAGTTAGTTTTATTTCGTAGATGCTCGTGACCATGCAGACTCCAGTCTTGGGAGGTTTTGTTTAGAGTTGTTTAGACTATTATTGGGGCGCTACGACTTAAAGAAATTAATTTATGCTATGTTGTTGTTTATTATTGAATTGTGAATTACTATAATGGAGCAAAATGCGTAGTAATGTGATGGTTGGCTAATCTAGTTCCACGATAGGCGCCATCACGACATGTTAGGATTTTGGGTCGTGACAATTAGATAATAAGAGAAATTCGGAAAAAAGTGACTAAATCGATAGCATTATTTTTACTATTCGCTAATTAGAAAAGACTATATATTGTTAATATAATCGCGCGAAACGCCGATAAATTTACTAGTGTTGAATAAAGTGCATGCATTGGATGTGTCAGTAATGTTAATTTCATAATATAGGTAAGAACATCCCTCACGCAAAATAAAATTATAAAACTATAGTTTCATATATGATAAATATAAAACACAAATAAAATATGCTACTCCTAAATCACAATGGATTAAAGTTGCATGTGACCTCATAATGTTTCTTTTTTACAAATAGAGAAATTATGCATATGTTTGCTTATTCTTAAAAAATAATCAAGGTAGAATAGAACGTCACAAGGCAAAATTGGACGATTTTGACAAATAATCACTTTTCAGAGGGGAAAATTGAGGAATACCTATACAACCCAAAAAATTTACCCATCAATACATATTTTCTCCTATTTATAGTGGTGCCGTTTAAAGTAATTTCTCTTTATACCTTTTTTAGTTCCTAGCTTCCATATTAGCATAACTTGCCCCTTATTATTTTCCTCATTTTTTCTCCTCTTCTTTTATTTTCTTTTTATTTTAACCTTTTCCACCCCTTTTTCTCCTTTTACTTTTTTATTTCTATTCTTTCTATATCTTTTTCTCCTTTTTATTTTTCTTTACTTTTCCTCCCTTTCTAATTTCATTCAATTTTTAAATTTATTTTCTTTTCTCCATAACTTGATTTTATTCACTTTTTTCTCCCTTTTTATAATTAAATAATATTATTGATATAGTAGATCTTCGTTTGCCCCTTTTTCTTTTTTTTTCCTATATAATTTTTAAAATATACTTTTTAAAATTCTCTCTATTATTTATCAGGAAATAGCTTATACAATATAATTTTTTTCTTTTCTTTTTCTCTTTTTTTAAATATTTATATCACTACAAATATTTTTAGCAACAACAACAACAACAACATCAACAACAAACTCTATAATTTTTCAGAAGTGGGGTCTGCAGGGGATAAGATGTACGCAACTGTACCCCTACACTAGAAGAGCAGAGAGACTGTTTTCGATAGACCCTTGGTTGGAAAAAGGATGAAAATAGTTGTAGCAACAAGTAAAAATAACAACAAGATAAACATAAGATTGAAGCCAAGAAAGTAGTTAAACTCTACGTAGTAATAGCAATCTATGAATAAAAGGACATCATACTAACACTAATGCTAGCAACTATGTAATTTCTAGCATATAATATACCAAAATAGTATACTAGTTTAAAAAAAAAATATATCAATACAATAAAATAATATATTAGTATTTAATATTATTGTAAATTATTTTACGCAATAGTATACTAGAACGATATATAATAAATAGGTGTATTGTTATTGTATGTCTATTTCTACACTTACTTCTTATACTGTGAACAATACTGTGATGACTCGGCTGATCGTTTTGTATATTTGAGCCTCGTTCCCCTATTCGATACTTTCAGTATGTGTGTTTTTGGTTTTTTAATTTGCGTTTTTGGTTGATTCGCTTCAGAAAGATTTGAGAGTGAATTGAGACGCTCATTCTCATTTTGGAAGCTTAAGTTGTAAGAGTTGACCACGATTTAACTTTTGCGTAAACAACTTTGGATTGATATTTTAATGGTTCCAATAGCATCGTATGATGAGTTTAGACTTAAAATTGGATTTGGAGGTTCCTAGGATGTTTTGGCTCTGTTTGCCGGAAGTTGGCAATTTGAAGGTTTGGAGAGTTCATAGGTCTAACTAGGGGGTTGACTTTGATGATATCAGGTTTGAATGTTGTTTCGAAATTTGGAGAATGTCTTTATGTCATTTGGAACTTGTGTGCAAAGTTTGGTTGAAATCCGAATAGGTTAGGCTTGAATCAGATGCTTGGTTGAAAGTTAGAAGTTTTTTATATTAAGAGAGTAATTTTGGTCGTCGATTATTGGTGTTGATATTATTCGTGGTGTGTCGATCCCTTGAAAAAGTTTGGATACGGTACTGGGACTTGTTCTCATGATTGGACGGTGTCCTGGAGGGCTCAGGTGTGATTCGAGGTGGTTCGAGACCATTTAGTCTTTGTTTTGAGTTGATGTTTTTTGGTGTTTACCCGTGCTTTGTGATCATGGAGCTTGTCTCGCGATGTGGGAGAAAGGAGAGCTGGCAGGCGAGGTTTATTCTTCGTATCGTGAGTATAGGGGCGCGTTTGCAGGGGATGAAGGAAAAAGCTTCACATTCGCGTGCAAGGGTCACGTTCGCGATGGAGTGACACCAAGCATCACGATTGCTTTCGCGTTCATGGATAGGGTCCCGCATTCGCGTAGGCTTAGCTTGAATGTAACGATCTAATCGGTCGTTTTGAGCATTTACACTTAGTTTGGCTGTCTGAAGTCTTGAGTAGCTTTAGATGATGTATTATGACTTGTGCAGATCGTCGATTTTGGTTTTCGGGTGCCTCGGGATGGATTTGGAAGAATGAATCTCGTGTTAGAAGCTTTAAGTTGGAAGAGTTGACCAAGTTTGACTTTTGTATATTTGATCTCGGATTGGAGTTTTGATGGTTCCGTTAGGCCCAGATGGTTATTTTGGACTAGGATGTATGCCCAGATTTGCATTTGGATGTTTCTTGAAGGTTTTGGCGTTAATTGTGAAAGTTGGCAATTTGAAGGTTTGTAAAGTTCATAAGTTTCGCCGGAATTTGACTTTGATGATATTGGGTTCGGTTTTTGGTTACGAGAGTTAGAATAGTTTTGTTATGTCATTTGGAACTTGTGTGTAAAATTTGAGGTCATTCAGAGTTGATTTGACATAGTTCGACACGAGTTTTGGAAGTTGAAAGTTCAAAAGTTCATTGAGTTTGATTTGCAGTGCGATTCGAGGTTTTGATGTTGTTATGTGTGATCTGAGGCCTCGAGTAGGTCCGTGTTATGTTCTTAGACTTGTTGGTATGCTCGGACGGATTCCCAAGGGGCTCGAGTGTGTTTCAGATTGATTTCAGAGTTTCATGAGATTGCTGGTTTTCTGGTGTTTCAGTTGTGCTTCGGGATCGCGGGAGAGGGGACGTGATCGTAATGTGTATTTTGCATGTGGATCTGTTTGTTCAACGTGTTCAAGAAGGAGACATCGTGTTCGCGTATAAGGAATATTGACAGAGGAGAATTTTTGATTCCTGTTCGCGATGGAGCTTACACGCCCGCAGAGGGTGGTCTGGTCTGTGCATCGCGTTCGCGAGGACTGGGACACAAACACGAAGGGTTATTCATGGGCTGTGGAGTTGTGCTTCGTGAATGTAAGGCTGTTATCGCGTTCACGAAGGGTATCTCTAGAGCAGTGTTATAAAGTACTCTATTTCGAAGGTTTCGATCATTTTATCATATTTTGAGCTATGGAGCTCGGATTTGGGCGATTTTGGAGACGTATTTAACCACATGGATTGGGTAAGTGTTTTCTACTCGATTTTGATTATATTCCGGGATTCCATCTTCATTTTTGCCATTTGATTGATGATTTCAAAAGAGAAATTGGAGGTTTTGTCTATACTTAAAGTGAATTTTTGAGTGTTGAACATCGATTCAGAGTCAGAATTGAGTGAAATTAGTATGGTTGGAATCGTAATTGAATGGGTTGTCAACTTTTGTGAGTTTTGTCGGGTTTCAAGGTGCGGGCTTGGGTTTGGTTATTTGGTTGAATTTGAGTAAATGTGTAAAGATTCAACCTTTATCGATTGTGTTTGCTTTCTGTGGCATTGTTTGATGATTTTGAGTTGCTTTTGACTAGTTTCAAGCCGTTTGGAGGATGATTTGAGTTGGATGGAACTTCTAGTGTATCGATTTGGCTTGTTTGAGGTAAGTGTCTTTCCTAAATTTATTGGAGGATTTTTTCCTACTAATTGATATTGTTTTCTACATGCACGGGTGATGCATATATGAGGTGACGAGCCTATATGCATGTGCCAAGGTTAATCATGCTCGTGGATAAATTATACAATTATTTGTGCCTTGTAGAATTATGTGACCTTCTTGTTTCATGTTTTACTTGACTTCTATATTACTAAGAATATGAAGCTAAATGCTAGAAACCATGATGTAACTTATTATAATTTGATTAAAAATTTGACGGACTTTTGTGAAATTATTGAGGTGCTAAATTTGGTCATCATTATGCTTAATCACAAACACATCACTACGACCGTTATTCTTGAGATATTGGATTGTATACTTGAGTTGAAGATCATATTTGAGGCTTATTGAAATACTTGAACAATAAGGTTCTTGAGGTTTGTTGAATTGTTATTGGCTCGAAAGTTGTGATTGATGTACATTTGGAATATTCAATTAATCACTCTCCTTGATGTTATTCATGCTTCCTACCTTACTTGTTATTGATATATATGTGCTTGGTGAGGAAGAGTGTAAAGCACAAAGGGAGATCCGTGCTATTTCATATTCATTATCATGTGAGGAAGACTGTTAAGCATGAAAGGTGATGCCGTTCAGTTTCATTTACATTATCATATGAGGATGAGAGTAAAAGCACGAAGGGTGATGCCGTGCTATTTCATTTACATTATCATATAAGGATGAGAGTAAAAGCACGAAGGTGATGTCGTGCCATTGTTTTTATATTATCATGTGTTCATGGCTCGAAGGGTGTTTCCGTGAAGGCGAGGACGAGAGACATGCATTATGTTGTGATATTTTTCCTTATGTATACATTCATGCCTTTATCTTGAGTTGTTACTGTTGCACCTATATTTTCTACGTGACTTGCCATTGTTGTTCTGTCTTTGTCCTCTATCTCAATTGTTGTTGTGTTGTCCATGCCTTCTATCTGTGTAACTTGCAAATATCATGCTTTCCTTATTGTTTGTCATATCTACATCTATGCCGTTCTCATTTGTTGCACTTTAGTATAAGCCTTCTACCATGTTAGTTATTCATGCCTTCTATTTGTTTAGCTTATAAAGACCATGCTTTACTTCATGGTTGTTATATCTACATCTAAGCCTTCTACCATGTTAACTAGTGAAATCTGTATTCCGCTTTCTTAAATGCTATCATTACCTCTATGCCTCTTATCTAGTCTGTTATTGTTTCCCATATGCACAACGTTGTTCGTTATTTCTACCTGTGTAACTCCCACTTTGTCGTTATTGTTATTGACATTTCTTTCACCTGGTTGGTACTGTTATACGTATGCTCGGTGAGGAAGAGATAAATGCACAAAGGGTATTGCCATGCCAATTGATTTGACTTACATACATATATTTGGTGAGGATGAGATAAATGGACGAAGGGTGTTGCCGTGCTATACGATTTGATATATTGAGTACATTTCTCACAATGAAGTTATGAATTTACTATCGTGGTTTGTTGGTTATCGCTTTAAGGAAAGGATTGGTCGTGATATTGAGGAATATTGACCGTGACGTCTTCTAGTAATCATTTATTACTACGCATATTTGTTTATTGTACTCTTTTCTTTTATGTTCTAGTATTGTTCTATTGCTAGTCTACTGCACAGTTTTATATCAATGAGTATCATTTAAAAGAAAAGCCTCGTCACTACTTCACCAAGGTTAGTCAAGATACGTATTGGGTACATGGATTCGGTTGTACTCATATTACACTTATGTACCTTGCGTGCAAATCTTGTAGCTGAGATGCGGTAGGTGATTGAAGCTGGCTCTTAAGATGTTCGTGCCTTCCGGATGCAGCTACCACTTGTCCCCGGGTAGTTTTAGAGTCGAATTATGTTTATGTTCATTTCAAATAGCAATTGTGTTTATTTCATCTAAGTTTTTGCAAACATCCAGTCTTAGTAGCTTATGACTTGTACTACCAGTTCTTGGGATATTATATGGAATGCAAATATATCATTCGTTGATCACATTTATTTTATTAGAATTGTGTTAAATATTAATTGGTTGACCTAACAGGTTGGGTTAGGTACCATAACAACTAGCGGATTTTGGGTCGTGACAATGATAGTGAACCACATTCGTTGGAGCTTCGCACTCACAAAGTGTGAGAAATAGCTAGGCAGATTTTGGCCTTCACGATAGCAAAGGTGGTCCCCCGATCCCGATATATTTACCTCGGCAGAATACTTAATTTGGGATTTTGGGACGCTTACCCACTTTATCATATTTTGAGATCTAGACTTCGAAATTGGAAGATTTTGAAGAGAAAATTCACTATATCTGTCACGATCTGGAATTCCCAACCTCGGGACCGTGATGACGCCTAACATCCACTTGCTAGGAAACCCATGTTAATAAAGTAATTAACCATTTTAACAAATAATACAAAGTAATGACATTAAACGAGAAATAACTCCAAATTTAACTTGGCGAGATACCCTTTGCGTTCGCGAATGCTTTCTCCCCTTGCCTTCGCATTTTCAAGTCAATGCCTGCGTTGTTGTAGAGTAACAAGCTGCCTCCCCCAAGAATCCCATAACCCATTGCATCCGCGGGAGGAAGGTCGAGTTCGTGAAGGGTAAGCCCTCCATTACTTCGTGTTCGTGACTTATTCCCCGCTTTTGCGAAGAAGAAATCCTCCCCAGCCCCTGATTCCCCTTAGAGATCGCGAGAGTAACTTCGCGATCACGAAGCACATTGCACCAGACATCAACAACATTTGAAAAACCAGAAATTTCTAAGTTCAAAATGGTCTGTAGCCCACCCGAGCCCCTCTGGCTCAAAACCATACATGCACACAAGTGTAATAACATCATACGAACTTGTTCGCATGATCAAAATACCAAAATAACACCTAGAACTACGAATAGGACATCAAAATGCATGGAATTTTCAAAGAAACTCAAGAACTTCCAAATTCATAACCGAGCATTCGAATCCTATCAAATTAACTTCGATTTGCACCAAACTTTGCAGACAAGTTTCAAATAGCAAAATGAACCTATACATAGTTCCAAAACTGAAATCCAAACTCGGTAACCATAAAGTCAACCTACGGTGAAACCTAGGAAATCTTTAAACCTTCAAGTTACTAGCTTTCGGCAAATCCAGTCAATCAAGTTAGGGACTTCCAAATTTAATTTTGGGCATACGCCTAAGTCCAAAATCTCGATACGGACCCATCGTATTGTCAAAATACCGATCCGGGGTTGTTTACACAAAATGTTGACCGTAGTCAACTAAAGTTATTTGTAAAGCCTAAAAACATATTTTCTTCAAATTTTCACATAACATCTTTCTGAAAAAAGACACAGAATGTGCACACAAATCGAGAAACACTAAATGGAGCTAATAGAGGTATCAGAACACAGAAATAAGGGATAATACTCAAAATTACCTATCGGGTTGTCACATTCTCCACCTCTAAAGGAAACATTCATCCTCGAACGGACATAGAAAAGTACCTGGACTGGTGAAAAGGTGTGGGTTCGTATATCGGACTCAGACTCCCACGTAGCTTCCTCGATCGACTGACCTCTCCACTGCACTCTAATAGAAGGATAACTCTTAGACCTCAACTTCCGGACTTGTTATGCTAGAATAGCCACCGGCTCCTCCTCACAAGTCAAATCCTTATCCAATTAGACTAAGCTGAAATCTAATACATGGGACGGATCACCATGATACTTCCAGAGCATGGAAACATGGAACACCAGGTGTATTGCAGATAGTCTAGGAGGCAATGCAAGCTTGTAAGCCACCTCACCAATTCTCTCAAGGATCTCAAAGGGACCCATATACTTAGAGCTTAACTTTCCCTTCTTCTCGAATCTCATCACACCCTTCATGGGTGATACCCGTTGCAAAAACCTCTCTCCCACCATGAATGCTACATCACGAGCCCTTCGATCAGCGTAACTCTTCTGCCTAGATTGGGATGTATGAAGCCGATCCTAAATCAATTTGACTTTCTCCAAGGCATCCCTAACCAAATCAGTACCCAACAACCGAGCATCTCCCGACTCAAACCAATCAACTGGAGAATGACACCACCTCGCATATAAGGCCTCATAAAGAGCCATCTGAATACTCGATTGGTAGCTGTTGTTGTAGGTAATCTCCGCAAGTAGTAAGAACTGATCCCAAGAACCCCCAAAGTCCATAACACTGGCGCGTAACGTGTCCTCCAACATCCGAATGGTGCGCTCGGACTGCCGTCCGTCTCGGGGTGAAATATTATATTCAACTCAACCCACGTACCTAACTCCCGCTGCATAACTCTCTAGAAATGCGATGTGAACTGTGTTCCTGGATAAGAGATAATAGACACCGGCACGCCGTAAAGATGAACAATCTTTTCGATATAGATCTAAGCTAGCTGCTTTGAAGAATAAGTAACCGCCACCGGAATGAAATGCGTCGACTTGGTCAACCTATCCACAGTGACCCACACTGCGTCAAATTTCTTCAAAGTCCGTGGGAACACAACAACGAAATACATGGTAACACACTCCCACTTCCACTTGGGAATCTCAAGTCTCTAAAGCAAACGACTAGGCCTATGATGCTCGTACTTCACATGTTGGCAATTCAAACACCGAGCTACATACTCTACCATGTCTTTCTTCATACTTCTCCACCAATAATGCTGCCTCAAATCCTGATACATCTTGGCGTCACCCAGATGAATGGAATACCGTGAACTCTGGACCTCTTCAAGAATAAAATCACGTAGTCCATCCACATTGGGCACACAAATCCGATCCTGCATCCGCAACACCCCAACATCTCCAAAAGAAACCTCCTTGGCATCACCCTGCTACATCGTGTCTTTAAGGACAAGAAAATTAGGGTATTCATACTAACGCTCTCTGAAGTGCTCATTCAAAGAAGACCAAGAAATCATGCAAGAAAGAACTCAACTAAGCTCCGAAACATCTAACCTCATAAACTGATTGGCCAACGCCTGAACATCTAATGTTAGCGGTCTCTCACAAACTGGAATATATGCAAGGCTACCCATACTCATAGCCTTTCTACTCAAGGCATCGACCACCAGATTGGCCTTCCACAGATAGTATAAAATGGTAATATAATAGTCTTTTAACAGCTCTAACCACCTCCGCTGTTAATTCAGATCCTTTTGCTTAAACAAGTGATATAGACTCCAATGATATGTATACCTCACACGACACTCCGTAGAGGTAATGCCTCCAAATCTTCAATGCATGAACAATAGCTGCCAACTCTGAGTCATGAACATGGTAGTTCTTCTCATGAACCTTCAGCTGCCAAGGTATGTATGCAATACACAGTATAAGACCTTGAACCGGTAGGCAACACCAACACTGGAGCTGTAGTCAAAGCAGTCTTGAGCTTCTGAAAGCTCAACTCACACTTATTAGACCACCTGAATGGGACACCCTTCTGGGTCAATCTAGTCAATGGGGTTGCGATAAATGAAAACCCCTCCGAATATCTGTCACTGAAGTAGGTCTAGGCCAGTTATGAACTGCCTCAATCTTTTTAGGATCCACTTTTATACCCTCGGAAGATACAACATTGCCTAAAAAGGCAATCGAATCAAACCAAAACTCCCACTTTGAAAATTTGGCATGTAACTGACTATCTCTCAAGGGTTGAACTACAATATGAAGATGATGCTCGTGCTCCTCTCGACTGCCGGAGTATACAAAAATATCATCAATGAAGACGATCACAAAAGAATCCAGATAGGTCTTGAATACCCGGTACTTCAAATCCATAAATGTTGTTGGGGCATTTGTCAAGCCAAATGACATCACTAGAAACTCTTAGTGCCCATACCGAGTCCGAAAAGCTGTTTTAGGGACATTCGATTCCCTAATCTTCAACTAATGGTAACCAAATCTCAAATCAATATCTGAAAACACCTTGGCACCCTGAGCTGATCAAATAAGTCACCAATCCTTAGTAAAGGATACTTGTTCTTGATAATGACTTTGTTCAACTGCCGATAATGTATACACATCCTCATCAAACCATCATTTTTTCACAAACAACACTGGTGCACCCCAGGGAGAGACACTCGGTCTAATGAATCCCTTATCAAGCAAATCTTGCTACTGTTCCTTCAGTTCCTTCAACTCAAATGAGGTCATATAGTGTGGTGGAATAGAAAGCTGAGTGCCCGGAGCCAAGTCAATACAGAAGTCGATATCTCTGTCAGGTGGCATCCCTGAAAAATTTGCAGGAAACACCTCTAGAAACTTGCTCACAACTAGTACTGAATATATGGAAGGAACCTCCGCACTAGGATCACGGATATAGGCCAAATATGCTAAATATACCTTCTCGACCATATGCCAAGCCTTCACATAAGAAATAGCCCTACTAGTAGAATTTCCAAGTGTCCTTCTCCACTCTAATCAAGGTAAACCCGACACTAAGGTCACCTTCTTGGCGTGACAGTCCAATATAGCGTGATAAGGTGACAGCCAATCCATGCCCAAAATAACATCAAAGTCCACAATATCATCAAGTAGAAGATCTACATTAGTCTCAAGGCTCCTAATTGAAACTACACACGAGCGATAAACACGATCTACAACAATAGAATCTCCCATATGCCGAGCCTTCACATAAGTAGAGCCCTGTTCAAATAGAGATGAGGCATCTCTATGGAAAAATAGAACAATACTTGTGATGACGACATTAGATGACTCTGCCTCAGGTCTAGTTGGAAATGCATTAGAACAGGGCTTGGCCCCACCACTCTGGCTCTCACATATCGGATGACCTCTATCTCGTCGGCATACACCTCTAATTGCACGACCTCCACTTCTAATGTCCTAAAATCCACCTCTAGCAGCCTGACCAGCGCCTTTAGCTGGCTGAGCAGGTGGTGAAGCAACTGGTGCCGGAACCATGGCATGAGAACTCTACCGTGGCATGCCGCCCTGTGACCTAGGGCAAAATAGCAACGTGCCTTCGATCTCCACAAGTATAACAAGCCCTCGGCTACTATGACTACTGACCCTGAAACTTGCCCTGTCGACCTGGATGACCAACCTGATAACTATGGATCGAAGGTTCACTAATAGGAGCTAATGGTGTGCTATAGTCTAGTTGCTCAGGATAAGACCCATAAGAACCACGAGTACCCGAAACATCGTGGGATGCCAGAAGCGTTGACTGAATCGACATAGAGGGATAACCTCTACCAAAAGAACCTCTTCCCCCAGATGCGACACCACTGAAACTACCGAAATGACAAGGCCTATTATCAGATACTTCCCCTTATCCTGACCACAAACTATCTCGATCCGTCTAGAAATCTCTATAGCCCTCTGGAAAGAAATATCATCCCGTCTCCTTGGCCATCGATAGCCTGATACTGAAAGTAATTCCATAAATGAATCTCCTCACTCTCTCCCTCTAAGTAGGGAGTAAGATAACTGCTTGGGGATCTAGGTCCACAAATCGGGTCTCATACTGGGTAATGGTCATGCTACCCTGGTGAAGGCGCTCAAACTGCCTACGGTACTCCTCTCTCAAAGTCAAAGAAATAAACTTCTCCAAAAACAACTGCAAAAACTGATCCCAAGTGTGTGGCGGTGAACCAACTGGTCTGCTCCACACAAGATCTTGCCACCATCTCTTGGCCAAATCTGTCCTCTGAAATACTACAAAGTCTACTCCATTGGACGCAACAATACCCATGTTGCTCAACACCTCATAACAACAATCCAAATAATACTGTGGGTACTCAGAAGATGCACCATTGAAGTGAATAGATAAGAGCTTTCTTAACTTATCCAACCTCATCAATGCCTCAGAAGACATTACGAGACTCTCCCCGGTCTGTGTAGCAACAATAGGCTGAACTACCCCAAGTGGCAAAACTGCTGATGTTTGATATAAGGGAGCCATCCGCTCTGGAGTGTGAGTATCAAGAGTCTGTTCTCCTCATCTAGCCTGAGAGACAGTTAGTGCCACAGATCACTAGGGATTTGCACCTATTATTTACTCTCGTTTTCTTAGGTTTTGAGGCAAAATTGCATTAAGATACTCCCGAAATTTAATGCATGGTGTTTAAATTGCAGGATTTGAGTTGAATTGAAGATATTGACTAAAGATAACTCAAACAAGAGCAAAACTTGCACTACCCAGAAACCCAGTAAAAGCGCTGAGAGCGCCACTATTCCGCTGCAGCGGAAGCCACTTCGCTGTAGCAGAATTTTATCTGTTACCCTAGTTCAAACTTCAGAGAGTTGGGTTTTGAGACCATTTTGAGCCACTGTCCACGCCAAAATTCCGTTGCAGCACTGTCCTCGCTGCTGCAACGTTCAACAATCCGCTGGGAGCGGAATTTAAAGATATGAGAGTCTCCAACTTGGGGTTTTCACAATAGCGCGACCAACAATGAAATTCCGCTGCCGCACTTTCATTATCCGCTGCAGCGATTCAATTTTCCACTGGGAGCAGAATGAAGATTCAGAGAAGTTACAAATCCCAAAACGCGGCAACGCTCAATATTCCGCGACAACAGAAGTCATTCCTCTAGGACGTCTATTATACCGCTGGGAGCGAAATCTCCGTAGGGGCAGTTTTGTCCAGTATTTTCAACCTTGTATAAATATAACGTTTTCTCATTTTTAGGTCATCAGACATTGAAGGGAGCTCGTGAATAGTGTCTTTTTACTTTTTTGAGTAATTTTAGCTTAGATTCTACCATTATTCTTAGATTTATCTTTGTAATCAACATTTATGGCTTTAATTTCATCTTCTATCTTAATTTCTTCTATGAAAATGAGTAGTTAGAACCATAAGCTAGGGTTGTGACCCAACCCTAGTGTGGGTAGCTAATGGGTCTTCTATTTTAGGATGAATTTGTTATTGGGTGTGTGACTTTTAGTCTATTTCATGCTTAATTCACTGAATTAGTGGTTGCAAACACCAATTCATGCCTTTTTACTAGGGTTATTCTTGAGAGAGATGACCCAAGTCTAGATAAATAGGCTAACAAGGTATTAGGGTGAACTCAAGATATTGATAGCCCCAATTAAAGGGTAGAAACTAGAGACAGTGATAACCGACTTGAGCCATTTGATTTGATTTGTTGAAACACTCAATTGGGCTTGAGAAAGCCAATTCGGGCAAAGTCACCCAAATTACCGAGAGGTACTTGGTGAGTAATTTAGTATGAGGTTATGTCACTTGCCCATAATTCACAAGTCTATCCTAGATTTTAGACCCCGTTAGATACTCACCTAGGAGTAAGTTGCAACCCTAGTGCCTTTATACATTTGATAAAAATCCCACAAAAATATTGTAGTTAGTTTAACAATAGTAATCTCTAGAACTAAACTTAGTATATATACAAAACCAATCATGTTTAGAAGAGAAATTAAGGACAAGAAACACTACTAAATCGGATAGGAACTCAAATCCCATTGCATAACTCCCTGTGGATATCGATCCCGACCCTGTCGGGTAAAAGCTGCTTTGACCTTGCCTTGCTACTTAATAGTTGTATAGGTGGGTGTAGATCACTTTTTGGCGCCGTTGATGGGGAGTTATAATGGTGTTGACTATCTATTTGATTAGTGGCGTAGATTGTTTTTCTTTCCTTCTTTTTGTTAACTTGTGTGTTTCAATCGATACAGGTACTTATGACTGATCCTCTGGCAAATATTATACCGGGGGAGGAGGTAGATGATAATGGGGAAGATGAGTTGCATCAAATACCTCCAGCTTAGAGATGGGGCCGACATGCCAATGTCAATGATAATATTCCAGACCCTCCCCCACCTCCTCCAAGAGTAGCTCCTCGGGTGCTTCTGAACGAGGGATATGCCATTGCAATTATCCCACCCAAAATCAGGGCGGACAACTTTCAAATCATTAATGTTAAGTTGACACTTCTAGAGCATCGAGGGTATTTTACAGGATCTCCCCATCAGAATGCCTACAAGCACTTAAAAGGCTTTGTGGACACATGTTGGGGGAGCAAGCAAACCAATGTATCGGAGGATGCCTTGAGGCTCAGATTATTTCCTTTCTCTCTTCGAGGGAAGACACTGGATTGGCTTGAATGACTACCCAATCATTCTATCTCTACATGAGATGAGTTGGCGGATAAGTTCATTGCCAAGTTTTTCTCTCTCGGACACATGGTGGCTTTGTGAGATGAGATATTGGCATTCAAACAAGATCCAAATGAGCCCCTTCACGAGATTTGGGATCGCTACAGAACTATGGTCAAAGAATGTCCTAACAATGACATTACTGAGGCCATGATACAACAAACTTTCTACCGGGGCATTAATACGACAAATCAGTGTGTGGTCAACCAACTCGCTGGGGGAAACTTTATGAAGCTATCTTACAATGAGGCATGTGACATCTTGTATGAAATGGCTGACACTTCTTCAGAATGACAAAGTCGGGCTAATGTGCCCCAGGATGATCCAAGTGTGATAAATCTCTATAAAGAGCTTCAGGACCATGGACATGACATTGTCGAGCTTACCACTACCATGAGCCAACTTGCTAAGGAGCAACTTCAACAAATACAAGGTCCAAAGCAAGTGCATTCTATGGAAGTGGTAAATCTTTTGGTTAACAAGCGAAGGCCTCGTGGAAATCAAATGCAAAACAACAATGACCAATGCGAGCAAGGAGCAGGTGGGTACAATCATGAGGATTCCTATGATGAGAAAAATGAAGATGTGATGTATGCCATCAATTTTCAAGGTCAAAGGAGCAATAAAGGGAATAACCAAAACTGGAACAATCAAAGACAAGGTAATTGGAACAACAATAACAACTCAAGCAACTGAGGGAACAACAATCAACAATGGGGAGGCAACAACAATAATTGGAGCAAGAAAAATAACAGCAATTGGGGTGGCAACGGTAATCGGGGGTCAGGCTTTCAAAGGCCCCCGATGTACCAACAACCCAATAATCCACCCCCGTATCAATCCCAAGGTCATAGTTCTTCAAGAAATGATATGGGCCTAATCGAGCAAATGTTTAAACAAATGATGGAGCGGAATGCGGATTCGGATGCTCAAATTGCCTCCCACACTACCTCAATCCGCAATCTTGAGGTACAAATGGGACAAATCTCACAATCCTTGAACACTCGCCCGAAGGGGGCACTACCTAGTGACACGGTGGTGAACTCTAAGGGTGGGAACAACAATAACAATACCGGACATGCAATGGTGGTGACCACAAGGAATGGTCAAGGTGGTGAGGCTAGTTCTTCAAAGCAAAAGAGGGTTGTTGGTGATGATGATGACTTGCAACATGATGAGGTTCCTATTGAGGTTGAAAATGTGGTTGAAGAGTCGGTGAATAGTGAAGTGAGGATTGACATCAATGACAATGAGGAGGAAACACAAAATGACGTGAACCCGTCTAGGGAACACGTAATTGACATACCCGAGCCGGTTGTGCCAAAAGATAAGGCTCCATTGCCTATATCTCCTCCTCCCTATCCTCAAAGATTGGCTAAGCAGAAGAATGAGAATCAGTTTAAGAAATTCATAAAATTGATGAATAGTTTGTCTATCAACGTACCATTAGTTGATGCTCTTGAACAAATGCCCGGGTATGCCAAGTTTATGAAAAACTTGGTCACAAAGAAGAGATCCATAGAGTGCAAGACAATCAATATGACCCACCAAGTGAGTTCAATTGTGAACTCAATGGCACCCAAACTAGAGGATCCCGGAGCATTCACTATTCCTTGCACTATTGGTAGTGTGGACATTGCAAAGGCATTGTGCGACTTGGGTGCTAGTATAAATTTGATGCCTTATTTTGTCTTTAAAACCTTGGGAATTGGCCAACCTAGAGCAACTTCTATCCGACTTCAAATGGCGGATCGAACTATGAAGCGGCCCTTGGGTATCATTGACGATGTTTTGGTGAGGGTCGACAAATTCATCTTTCCAGCGGATTTTGTGATATTGCATTGTGAGGTAGATTATGAAGTGCCAATTATCTTGGGTGGACCTTTCCTAGAAACGGGGGAGGCCTTGGTAGATATGGAGGCCGGTGAGCTAACCTTCCGGGTGGGCGATGAAAAGGTCGTTTTCCATGTTTGCAAGTAAATGAGGCAACCGAATAGCACAGAGGTGTGCTCTTTTATGGATATAGTCACCGAGGTGATAATTGATGAGACACGCTCAATGATCAATGTGGAGGATCCCATGGAAGCAGTTTTATTGAATCATGATGATGTTGTGGTGGATGGCTTGATTGAGTGTACCAATGCATTGCAAGGCATGTGTTCTTATTCTTATGGACCCCGCAAGCTATCTTTGGATTTGTAAAATAGGAAGACTCCTCCGACAAAGCCCTCAATTGAGGAGCCACCAACCCTGGAGTTGAAGCCCCTTCCATCACACCTCAGGTATGAATTTTTGGGTCCTTCTCGTACTTTACCTATTATACTTTCTTCTTGCCTAACCCAATTGCAGGTAGATTCTACACTTGAAGTGTTCCAAAGGAGAAAGAAGGCCATAGGTTTGACTCTAGCTGATATTCGGGGCATAAGACTCGCCTTCTGTATGCACAAAATAATTTTTGAAGATGATGCAAAGCCCTCCGTAGAACATCAACGAAGGTTGAATGAAGCAATGCATGAGGTGGTAAAAAAGGAGATAATCAAGTGGCTCGATGCTGGGGTCATATACCCAATCTCTGATAGTGCTTGGACTTCTCTAGTTCAGTGTGTTCCCACTCGGACTGTGACTAGTTGGAGGGTTTGTATGGATTACAGGAAATTGAACAAAGTGACCCGAAAAGATCACTTTCCTTTGCCATTTTTGGACTAGATGCTTGACAGACTTGTTGGGAGGGCTTTCTATTGTTTCTTGAACGAGTATTCAGGTTACAATCAGATACTTATAGCCCTAGAAGATCATGAAAAGACAACCTTCACCTGTCCCTATGGGACATTTGCTTTTTCAAGGATGCCATTCGGTTTGTGCAATGCACCCGCCACATTCCGGCGGTGCATGATGGCAATTTTAATGAATATGGTTGAAGATTTCTTGGAGGTGTTCATGGACGACTTCAGCGTGGTCGAGGACTTATTTGAGGAGTGTTTGCAAAATCTTGATAAAAGTTCTTGCCCGGTGTGAAGAAACCAACCTTGTATTGAATTGGGAGAAATGCCATTTCATGATCGAGGAGGGAATAGTCCTCGGTCATAAAATCTCAAAAGATGGAATTGAAGTGGATAAAGCCAAAATCGAGTTTATCTCCAAGTAGCCTCCTCCAACTTCGGTGAAGGGAGTCTGTAGTTTCCTTGGGCATGCGGGATTTTACCGGAGATTCATTAAATATGTTTCAAGAGTGGTAAATCCCCTATGCAAGCTATTGGAGAAATATGCCAAGTTCGAGTTCAATGAGGAATGTATGCAATCCTTTGAGTTGTTAAAGCATAAGTTAACTACCACCCCAATAATCACCACGCCAAATTGGAGCTCTCCTTTCGAGCTCATGTGTGACTCAAGTGACGTGGCGGTGGGGGCGGTCTTGAGCCAATGGGTGAACAAAATATTTCATCCCGTATATTATGCAAGCAAAACCATGAATTCCGCCCAAGTTAACTATACCGTCACAGAAAAAGAGTTGTTGGCTATTGTATTTGCTATGGAAAAATTTGGGCCTTACCTCATGGGTGCCAAGGTGATTGTACACACCAATCATGCGGTGTTCCGGTACTTGATAACGAAGAAAGATTCCAAATCTAGGCTTATGAGGTGGGTTCTATTGCTCCAAGAGTTTGATCTAGAAATTGTTGATAGAAAGGGGAGTGAAAATCAAGTTGCCGATCATCTATCCCGGTTGGAGGAGAAAGGAAGTCCAAATGATGGCCTTGAGATCAATGATACCTTTCCGGATAAGCAGCTTCTCTCAATCTCTATGCAAGACATGCCATGGTTTGCGGGCATTGCCAACTTTCTAGTTACCAGTGTTGTCCCGTGTGAGCTCTCTTCTAACCGAAGGAAGAAGCTTAGACGGGACAACTTGGATTATTATTGGGATGAGCCGAATTTGTTCAAAATATGCAATGATGGAGTCATTCGGCGATGTGTCCCCGAGGAATAGCAAATGTCCATTCTTGATTCTTTCCACTCTTCGCCCTACGGTGGTCATCACAGTGGGGCAAGGACAACTTCAAAAGTTCTAAATTGCGGGTTTTATTGGCCTACTTTGTACAAAGATGCAAGAGAATTGGTGAATAGGTGTGACGAATGTCAAAGAGCGGGCGACATATCAAATAAGGATGAAATGCCCCTCACAATGATACTTGAGGTTGATATATTTTATGTGGGGGGCATTGACTTCATGGGCCCTTTTGTCAGATCGTGGGATAATACCTACATCCTCGTGGCTGTGGATTATGTTTCAAAATGGGTTGAGTTCATGGCTTTTCCCAATAATGAAGCCCGAAGTGTAGTTGGTTTTCTCAAGAAAAATATATTCACACGATTTTGGACACCTCGGACTATCATAAGTGACGGGGGATCTCATTTTTGTAATCGGGATTTTGATCGTTGCTTGCCAAGTATGGAGTAAATCACAAAGTGTCCACTCCTTACCATCCTCAAGCTAGTGGACAGGTTGAAGTTTCAAATCGGGAAATCAAGAACATTTTGTCTAAGACCGTGAATGCAAATAGGACCGATTGGTCTAGAAAGCTAGATGATGCACTTTGGGCGTATATGACTGCCTTCAAAACCCTAATCGGTATGTCCCCATACCGGTTGGTGTATGGTAAAGCATGCCACCTACCACTGGAGTTGGAGCACAAGGCACTTTGGGCTTTGAAGAAGTTGAATTTGGATTGGGACACTACTGCAAGTCTTCGTGTTGATCACCTTAATGAGCTTGATGAGTTTAGATTCCATGCCCATGCAAGCTCTTCTTTTTACAAGGAGAAAACGAAGTATTTGCATGACAAGTATGCTAAGGACCGGGAATTCAAAGTGGGAGACTTGGTATTGCTCTTCAACTCAAGGCTTCGTCTCTTTCCAGGCAAACTCAAATCAAAATGGAGTGGTCCATTCGAGGTGGTGTTGGTCACACCCTTTGGTGCCCTTGATCTAAAGAACAAGAATGGTGAATTTTCGTGTGAATGGGCATTGGGTCAAACACTACTTGGGGAAATTTGAAGATAGCCACGTGGTGGCTTTGTTGAAATCACTTGATCATGGTAACTTGCATCGTGCCGCGCCGTTAAATCAAGTGCTTCTTAGGACGCAACCCAAGTGTTTCTTTTCTTTCTTTTTGTTTCTTCTTGTTAGAGTAGATTTTTCTTGAACTAACCTGTTTGTTAAGTTGGTGTAGGATTTGGTGGATGCAGTGCAAGAACACAGTCTGGAAAAATGGGCTAACTAGTACAAAACTGCTGCCGCGGTCACTATTCCGCGGTTAGCGGTCACAAAACCGCTGCAGCGTAAAAATTCCATGGACGCGGTGAGGATGACCCAGATACAGGCTCTCTCAATCTTCATTCCGCTGCAGCGAACAGAAATCCACTGACAGCGGCGTGGTTTCGTTGTAGCGGCAAATTCTGCTGACAACGGAGAACCTTCAGGCCCCGTTCTTCAAAAGGAATAAAGCACTGTCAGTGGTAAAATTCCATTGCCGCGCTTGGTAAGTCGGTGGGCCCTCAAAATTTTCAAGTATAAATATGAAAGGTCCCCCTTATTTTACCCTTTTCACCCATTTGCCTCTTATAGCTAATTTTTACTGTTCACAATCCTTGTACATCTGAGCTTCAAATTTTAACAAGTTATCATTCTACATCATCATCTAACAGTGGTATGTTCATATTATTTTATTTTAGTTGTAGATTTCAACTTTTTGTGTGTTCTTCATAGTTTTCTTTTCTAAAATTGTAGCTATTAAAGCCCTAATTCTTGAGCATGATTCACCAAAGGGTTATAAACAATGGGGTAGTGATTTCTTGATGCCTTAGGGGATATAGGGTTCTTATTTCATGTATTTCATGTCCAATTTCATGAAGATGGTAAAACCCTAGTTTTGAAACCTACTGTCAGTCCGCGTTCATTTGGAATTCCACTGCAGCGGACCAAAAATCCGCTGGCAGCGGAATCATATGAGGCTAAAATTTCTTGATTGCTAATTTCCGCTGCAGCGGCCAAACATCCGCTGACAGCGGTGGCATTTTGCTGCAGCGGACATATTTCTGCTGGGAGCAGTTTACAACTTCAAGGACTGGGATATTCTGAGACCCCAACTTCCGTTGCAGCGGCCGGGTTTCCGCTGAAAACGGTGGCCCTTCCGCTGCAGCGGTCACTTTTCCGCTAATATCGGAGGTTTGTTTTGAGCAATGTTTTATTCTATGCAACACTTAGGTCTCTGCTTTCATTGGGTACTTGTATACTATGTTTTAAGATTCTTCATTGACATGTTTGCAGAAAATGGTTAGATCACGAAGTGGAGCAGACAAGCAACCCGGGAGGGGTGATTCTTCTAGGGGTCGGGGTAAGGGTAAACAACAGGCATCACCCCTAGGCCCGACAAAGGATATTGGCAAAAAGAAACACAAAGAAGGCCAAGTCCCGACCCTTCAAAAACCAGTGAATATGTCCCCTCCCGGGAGGCTTCGGAGGGGAGCAATGGTGCAACCTTGGCAGAGGCTTTGTCCTAACCCAGGAGGCTTGTCAACGAGCCTACTACCTCAGCTTCTTCTAACAGCCTGGGTCTATCCAGCGACTCTTCACCCCCACAGGATACCGGTGCAGTAGCTCAATCCATCGCACCTGCCTCTCTCAACCTTGACAGTTCGGATGGTACACCAGATGATGGCAGGGGTGGTGACACCCAGGTACAGGAAGAGGGACTACTCCGGACTAGAAATCCATCAGCGTGGAGGGATCAGTTTGTCTTTGAACTGTCCTACCACAAATTCAGAGAGTGGTGGCCCCAAAGGTCACTTGTCCTGGAGAGGCCTTTCATTGATAGGGATCTTCTACCTCACAACCCAAATGTAAAGAGGCAATTTGAGGAAAGGGCGGGGTGGAAGTTCTTCACTAGCAAGGTTGAGGATGCAAATGAATATGTTGTGAAGGAGTTTTATGCCAATGTCGCCCACACAAAAAAGGGCACATGTCTCACTCAGGTTTGGAACAAGAAGATTTTGTACAGTGGTAGTGCATTCAACGACATGCTGGTTTTGATAGTAAAGATGAGACTCGCTACCAGGAGAAAGTGGATTTAGGGGATTCGACTCGTCCATGGCTGGCTTCGGTTATTGCTATCCCTGGGACTACTCCGGCGTAGTTGACCCCAGGGGCCATTATCTACAGGAACACACTCAGCTTTGAGGCTAAGGGTTGGGCGACCTTTGTTCGCAGCCGGATAGATCCCATCCTTCATGACAGTGACATGCCCCTCTTACGTGCCCTTATTATGTGAGCAATTATGGATGGCATCCCGATCAATGTCGGGAATTTCTTGGCTAGGGTGATTGACCGGATAATACAGAAGAATGAGAGCTCTTATCCCTTTCCCAACTTCCTCACTATGTACTTTCGGGACAAGAGGGTTGAGGGAAGGGACTTTAATGTTTCGCTGAAGCCAAAATCTGCTTTCTCCTGGTACACTTTGAAAGGTCCTGAAAATCCCAAAGCCAAAGGGAAAGCCACCACCTCTACTACTCATGGTACTTCTACTTCCACTAAGCCTTCCGCTGCTGCCGAGGGCTCCACTGCTGCTGAGGGGCCCACTGTTGCTTCCATCTCGGAGTCTTCCTCGGGTCCTTCCATTTCCATTCTAGTCTTAGTGCCTATATCTTCCACTTACCCTCAAACTGCTTTGAGGGTGTCTCAGACACTAGCTGGTATCAACAACTGGCTGCATGTCGCTTCTTCTAAGCTCAGTGATATTTCTACTACTGTTGCAGCTCAGTCAGCTCCAACACATATTACACTGCCTCCATCATTGGAGGAGACATTGAGGATCTTGGTTGATAACTAGAAGAAGATCATGGAGACCCTAGACAAGCATGGGAAGGAGATTCATTCTTTGGGCAAGCCTGTGAGGAAAATGAAGAGGAGCCAGAACGACATGAAGAAGGTTCAGGTGGATATGCAGAAGACTCAAGAGGATCTGAAGAAGGAGGTCGCGAAGCTCACAGCTGCGTATATCCCCCTTGATTTGTTGACGGGAGAGCCCGCACCTACTGATCAGGCTGCACAGGTTCATGAGCAGGAGCTTACCTCATCCCCTGTTCGCAGAGGGGTCATCCTGCGGACTGATGACATGGAGATCCAGCTTGAGGATCTAGAGGGAGAGACCTCCTCACAGCCACAGGACCCTGCTCCAGCCACTGCCATTGTGCCTTCTTCTACAGCTAACCCTGACCCCATGCAGACTGAGGCATCATAGAGAGTTCTCTTTTACTCTCTCTCACTCCTTTACCTTTTCTATATTTTTGGGCATTTAGCATTGAGGAAAATTCTAATTCTTATTGGAGGGGGTGACCTCTATTTGGTGATTCTGACAATTTGACATATTTTGGGATGTAATAACTTCTGATACTATTTTTCTTTTCTTTACGTGCATTTCCGTACTTTTATTACTTTTGGTATGTATATATTAAGTTTCCTTTATTATGTACATATTCATTCCCCTATTGATGTATATTCGTCTTAATCCCCTATTGTACATATTCATTTCTACTTTTCGTATTTTTACTTATAACTTCTTTAGTTTTTCCATTTATAGTTTAGCTTCTTATTTCGTTTAGTAGCTTCTTTTTGAATTTATAGCTTCTTCTTTACTTTTTTCATTATTAATAAGCCCCTGTTTTTCTTAAGTCCGCGGTTCCTTCAGGGGGTGGAAATTGTGCGAATCGGGTGTCTCTTTTCTACAACGGACGGTGTGACGACCTTCTTAAGGGATTGAGTCCGTTTTTTGTTTTCCTTTGTTTTGGTAGTATTGAATAAATGTGACTCGAATAAGATTCACTTGTCACCAACATACTTACCTTTGACCTCATGGTTAGAGACAAGTTACAAATGAGTCTAGTTCTAATTGTGACCCTTAGAGTCTTGAGTTGACTAAAACTATCGTCAGGTGGTGTTTATAGCCATATGTGAGTTTTCAATCTAAACCGAGGTTGTTGTGGGCCCTCGTCTCTAGGCTCTTTAACGATCTTGAGGCTTGAGAGGTGAGGTTTGAATTGCATATCCCGAGTGCCGTGCCTAAAAGTCTAGAACTTGCCCCATGTGTTTTTCTAGGCGAAATCTTAAGTTAGCTCAACTTGTGAAATGATTATAGTCTCTCCTTCATTCTCTGTTGAAATTAAAGACTTCCATAGCCTACCATGACAATATCCTTAGTTAACCCCTTTTGAGCCTAAGCCTATTTGTTAAAAAAACCACATTACAAACCTTCATCCGTTCTCTAATGACCCTCTCTTGGCACCCATTCTTTCCTTGAGCACTCATGATGAATAATAGTCAAAATTATAAGTTTGAGGGAGAGACGAGGAAATTCATAGTGATGAAAGGAATTTTCATAAAAAGAAAGGCCAATAAAAAGGTTGAAAATCAAAACAAGTCAAAAAGAAAAGCAAGGGTTAAAAGGATCCAATAAAGCAAAGTTGAAAAGGCTTGGAATGATGAAAAAGAAAAAAAAGGAGAAAAGAGGGCCTGAAGTAAAAGAAAGAGCGACAATGAGTCTCTCTAAGTTCCCCAAGGAAGAGAAAATGACTCAAAGAGTCAAGAAAAACATGAGCCAAAATGTGAAAATGGAGTGCTTAAGGAGAGATGTTCTAACATAGTTAATCATGTCAAAATTTGATCCAAAAAAAGCCTTCATAACATCCCGTTAAAGCCATATAGGATCTCAAGTTGAATGAGCTTACATTAGTGGTGATTTACACGAGGGGCAAGCCTCTGGTACTTAAAGCCGGACTTGTGGCATTCTTTTGAGAGTGAAGAGCGCACCTCTTGATAATCCCAATTCTGAGAGAGAGTTCTATATGGTGAGATGAGATCATTGAGAGTAGAGGAGAAAGAGTTTGGGATCCACATTGATTTAGGTGAAAGAGAGAAGCTCTTTGATGAATTGAGTCAACTCTTGAAGCTTTGGTATCACATTAGATCTAGTGAACTAAGAAAGTCACTGCATAATGTTATCAATAATGCAATTGTGTTGAGGGAAATTGTTAGTCCAAATTGAAGCTTGATGAAGTCACATCTGAACAACTGAAGTACTTTTTCTTTTGTTTACGGAGGTAGGAGTTATCCTGTTTTCTTGAGGAAAAGCAAAGACTTAAGTTTGGGGGAGTTGATAACAAGGGATTTGCACATATTATTTACTCTCATTTTCTTAGATTTTGAGGCAAAATTGCATTAAGATACTCCCGAAATTTAATGCAAGGTGTTTAAATTACAGGATTTGAGTTGAATTGAAGATAATGACTAAAGATAACTCAAACATGAGCAAAACTTGCACTGCCCAGAAACCCAGTAATGAGAGCGCCACTATTCCGCTGCAGCGGAAGGCACTTCGCTGTAGCGGAATTCTATCTGCTGCCCCGGTTCAAACTTCAGAGAGTTGGGTTTTGAGACCATTCTGAGCCGCTGTCCACACCAAAATTCTGCTGCAGCGCTGTCCTCGCCACTGCAGCATTCAACAATCCACTGGGAGCGGAATTTAAAGATCAAAGAGTCTCCAACTTGGATTTTTCACAATAGCGCGGTCAACGGTGAAATTCCGCTGCCGCGCTTTCATGATCCGCTTCAGTGCTATCCTCGAGCACTAGCCATGAAATTACCCGTTATCTTTCACGTACATCTAAAAATTATTAAATTATTTTTCTTAGGTACCATCAACAAAATTATCGCGACAGTATAGTTATCGTCCATTGGAAAAAATATAATTCAAGTGATAATTTCTCCAGTGTCTTAACTTAGAGCATGTTAATACCTAAAAATGCCAAGTGATTATAAAATAGAGGGGAGAAATTCAAAAATAGCCAGATTTATAAGTGGTCATTCAAAAATAGTCAGAATTTCGAAAGTAATCAAAATTTAGCCATTTTTCTTGTAAAGATAAATCTGAACGAAAACACTGTACAAAATTCGGAAAATACTCCAACATAACATACTGGAATTCCAGTATAATATACTTGAACTCCAGTATAATATACTGGACTTCCGGTATAACATACTGGAGTTCCAGTATAATATACGGATCCAGCATAATATGCTGGAAGTTCATACACAGGTGCTCCAATCTCCAATATATTATGCTGGAACTTTCCGCGTGTTGGAGTTCCAGCATAATATGCTGGAAGTTCATACACAGGTGCACTGGTCTCCAGTATATTATGCCGGAACTTTCCGTGTTGCAGCAAAATAGTTGCTATTTTTCAATGACTTTTCAAACGCTGGCTATTTTTGAATGACCAGTCCGAAATCTGGCTAGTCCGTGCTACTTTTACAAAATAAAGAGAAATTGATATTAAGTATAGTAAAATAGGCACAATATCATTATGTCCACAAGGATTTGTCCTGAAATTTTGAATTGCAAAAATTGAACTCTAGCGTTTGAGAACGAAAAGGAGAAGCATTTTAGTGGAGAAGAAGAGTGGTTTTGTCCGGTTAATATGATATTATTATTCAAATATTATTAACTTGCTGCACGGTGGTTTAATTTTAATTAATTTTTAAAAATATGGCTAATTTCAATCAACATTCCTAAAGGGCAAACTTCACAAAATACGTACTTTGGCCTATTATATTGGGCAATTTGCAGCCATACCCTATATAGCAGCCACCTTTTAATCTATACCCTATTTTTATAAATTATTGATTTGGTAGCTAGCTGACAAAAAATTGGTAATAATATGACCATTCTACCCCTGGCAAAACATATAAAAACACTTTACGATTTGCATCACGCACAAAACACTCACTGATCCTCCTCCATCACTCCGCCTCTTCTCAGATCTCCTCTCCCAAACAAGAAATTTGAACCAGACTCAAATTCAAAAATTCAAATTGTAAGTATTGCAATTCAGTTTTTGAATCTGATTGATCTTCATGATACAAATTAGTTAATTTTCTAATACTTCATCACATTATGTGTTGAAGTTTTTTCATTCATTTGATAATATGCTGAAGGTTTTCTCCCTAGATACAATAGTTTTGTCCTGACCTTTTTCAAAAACTTTTACGCACGATGTTGAAGTTTTTTAGTTCATTTGCTAATACTTCAGCTCTTTAGATGCTGAAGTTTTTCTCGTTCGATACAACAATTTTGTCATGACCTTTTTCAAAAACCTTAAGCATCTTGTGCTGAAGTTTTTTAGTTCATTTGCTAATACTTCAGCTCTTCAGATGCTGAAGTTTTCTCCTGGATAAAATAGTTTTGTCATGACCTTTTCCAAAAACTTCAGCACAATATGCTGATGTTTTTTAGTTTATTTGCTAATACTTCTGTGATGACCCAATAGGTCATCTTATGTAAATTTAATTATGACTGTGTTTCGAGGCCTCGGAAGCCTCCGTTAATCTTACCTCGATGTGCGTGCAGAGCCCGAGCACGTAGCCGGGAAGCCCTTATGTGGAAACTTGATAAAGAGTTGAATTTATGATAATTAATTGAATAAAGTTGACTTTGGTCAACATTTTTGATAAACGGACCCGGACCCGGACCCGTGATCTGGCGGTCCCGGAAGGTTCGTAGGAAAATATGGGACTTGGACGTATGCCGGGAATCGAATTCCGAGGACCCAAGTCCGAGAAATGAATTTTTAAAGAAAATTATTTTTTGAAAATAATAAAGGCTTATGAAAATGAACCTCGATGTGAAACCTTTGCTGCCGGGCCTGTATTATAGTTCCGGATCCAGGAACAGGTTCAATATGTGTTATTTAAGTTATCCGTGAAATTTGGTAAGAAACGGACTTGTTTTGGCGGGTTTCGGATCAAAATGGGAAATTTAGAGTTAATGAAGTCTTGAGGATTTTCATAGAATTTGAAATTTGGTTTGGAATGTGATTTTATGTTACCAAGGTCCGAATGAAATTTCGAGACCAGGAATAGTTCCGTTATGTCATTTATGACTTGTCTGCAAAATTTGAAATCATTCCGAGTAGTATAGGCCGGTTCGGCGCATTGAAATGATTTCTAGAATCTTAAGTTCTTAAGCTTGATTCAATTTGGTTTTGGGGTTGAATTCTAAGTTTCGTTGTTGTTTTTCGCGTTCCGGAAGTTCGAGCGAGTCCGTATCATGATTACAGACTTGCCGGTTCTTTTGGACGGGGTCCCGAGGGGCTCGGGTGAGTTTTGGATTCCCGGGAGCAAAGTTGGAAAAACCAGATTTTTGCTGTCTGGTTTCCTTCTCTGCGATCGCAAAAGGTGGGTCGCGATCGCGGAGAAGGAATTTGGCTGGGCTGCTGATTGTTCTTCGCGATCGCAGCTTCCTCTTCGCGATCGCAGAAGGCTGGACTCCATGCCTTCGCGATCGCAGCCCCATCCTCGCGATCGCATAGTTCCAAGTCAGGGACGGGCACAATTACTCTTCGCGATCGCAGGACCTTTGCCGCGATCGCAGAGGTCTGGCCAGTTGGCCTTCGCGATCGCAGGACCTCTACCGCAATCACTGAGGTCTGGCCAGTTGGCCTTCGTGATCGCAGGGCCCTTGTCGCGATCGCAGTGAAGGAATTCCTGGGCAGTTTTATTAAATACGGGACTTAGCCTATTTCCTCCATTTTCATCTTCCTCCTCAAGTCTTTAAAGAGCTCTTCAAGGAACCTTCCACCACTGTTATTGAGGTAAGTAAATTCCATGGTTTTACTAGTTTCAAACATCAATTCCTAGTTAAATTCCCTACTAAATTATCAAAAATCA
>ML282880.1:0-27952 GCA_005239495.1 Nicotiana undulata | reverse complement strand
GTAGCGGCTATCATTGTTATGTCCGGGTAGTTAGGCCCACATCATGTCTTATATGCTTCCTCGTAATGTCTTATATGCTTCCTTGTAATGACTTATGTGCTTCCGTGTAATGCTTTATATGATTCATTGTGACGCCATATGTACTATGAGATCATGTTTTGTATAGTATTGTTCCTCTGAGGCTTTATGGAAATTGTTGAATTGAAAGGAATTTGTTATGGAAAGTAAGTTTTATAAGATATTGTGTGTGCATGTGACCGCTTCGCAATTTACATTCCGCGAGCGATGTGTGATTTTCCCCACTCTTATGGGAGCGGGCCGTACGCCACGGCGAATTGAAAGGTGCACTTTTGGGACGGGTCGGTCGATCCCCGTCAGTGCACAGAGATGATATAATTAAGAATGCACTCTTGGTACGGGCCGTTCGATCCTCGACACTGCATGGACGAAGTTGTACTATGTATTGATATGGTTACATTGAAAGATGCACTTTTGGGACGGGCCGATCGATCCTCGGCAGTGTGTAGATATGATTATGGTAAGCATGCACTTTTGGGACGGGCCGGTCGATCCCCGGAAGTGCATAGCTATTCTTTCCTTATGACTCCGGCCGGTTGTCATATTCCTGTGTGCGCATGATTATTTGAAATTGTTTCATGGATTTTGACTTGTATGAGATAGTTTTGGGAAAGAAAGTGGCCATTGTTATTGTTCCAGTATTTTTCTTGGATTCCTGTGCTTTATACATAATTGCTACTCACTTTCTTACATGCCTACTGCTTTTTATCTTATCATCGTTATATCATACTGTTGGACCTTAGTGAGTGTCAAGTCGACCTCTCGTCACTACTTCTTCGAGACTAGACGGGATACTCACTAGGTACATATTTATTTTAATATGTACTCATGCTGCACTTCTGTACTTAACTGTACAGGTTCTGAGGCTGGTGCATCTGGTTATCAGACCAGATCCATATAGTGATCGTAGCGGACTTGACTTCACGGTGAGCTGCTTCCTCTAGCGATCCCCAGCAGCACCCTGGAGTTTCATTTACTTTTGTTATTTACCCCGTCTATTTCACCCAGACTGTGGATTTGTATCTATATGTATCTTGTGTATTCTGATAGTTGCCTGCGACACTAGTTCCTGGCACACACGTAGTGTATATTTTGGCTTTTGGGTTGTATAGGCATACATATGCTTTAATTTCGGCCATGTAGTGTTATGATTTTATTTTCATATCAAGCTATCATCATGTTTAATTGTCTAAAATTGGTAAATATTGACTTGTTTAATCAAATGGGAAAGGTAACACCTAGTGTAATTCATATTGGCTTGCCTAACCCCGTCGTTGGGCGCCATCGCGACCCGCATTAGAAATTGGGTCGTGACAACTTCAGCACTTAATGTGCTGGAGTTTTTCTCCAGCGCTATGTAATTTTCTCCTGCATGCTCAAGTTAAAATATAGTTTGTGCTTAACTTTTGTCCTACATTAATCAGCTTTTTCATGAGCTTTGTTCTCCAGTACATTTGCTAAAACTTCAGCGTTTTTTCACAATTAAATTCTTATCCTAATACTTGACACTAACACATGCTTCTCTAGGATGAGTTCAATTTGCGTTTTACTTAATTTCAATGGGAGGTGGACTACTGACTTCAAATACTTGGATCATGATACAAAGCTTGTTCTTATTAATAAACAAGTATCATTCAATTCTTCCCTGATTTTTTTTAGTGAAGTTACAAATATTGATTCAAGCAGATTTTCCGTAAAGATATGGTTTGATATAAAATTAAATACAAGCAAAGGTATGCTTATAACTTCAGATGAAGAACTCAGTACTTGTATACATTTGCTCACAACTGATTCAGCCTACAAGAATTGTCATTTTGTCATTGACAAAATACAACGTATTTCTGTGATGACCCAGAAGGTCATCCCGTGTAATTTTAACTAAATTTGTGTTACGAGGCGCCGAAGGTCTCCGTTTATTTTTCTTAGGTACCATCAACAAAATTATCGTGACAGTATAGTTATCGTCCATTGGAAAAAATATAATTCAAGTGATAATTTCTCCAGTGTCTTAACTTAGAGCATGTTAATACCTAAAAAAATGCCAAGTGATTATAAAATAGAGGGGAGAAATTAAAAAATAGCCAGATTTATAAGTGGTCATTCAAAAATAGTCAGAAAAGTAATCGAAATTTAGCCATTTTTCTTGTAAAGATAAATCTGAACGAAAATACTGTACAAAATTCGGAAAATACTCCAACATAATATACTGGAATTCCATTATAATATACTCGAACTCCAGTATAATATACTGGACTTCCAGTATAACATACTGGAGTTCCAGTATAATATACGGATCCAGCATAATATGCTGGAAGTTCATACACAGGTGCTCCAATCTCCAATATATTATGCTGGAACTTTCCGCGTGTTGGAGTTCCAGCATCATATGCTGGAAGTTCATACACAGGTGCATTGGTCTCCAGTATATTATGCCGGAACTTTCCGTGTTGCAGCAAAATAATTGCTATTTTTCAATGACTTTGCAAATGCTGGCTATTTTTGAATGACCAGTCCAAAAACTGGCTAGTCCGTGCTACTTTTACAAAATAAAGAGAAATTGATATTAAGTATAGTAAAATAGGCACAATGTCATTATGTCCACAAGGATTTGTCCTGAAATTTTAAATTGCAAAAATTGAACTCTAGCGTTTGAGAACGAAAAGGAGAAGCATTTTAGTGGAGAAGAAGAGTGGTTTTGTCCGGTTAATATGATATTATTATTCAAATATTATTAACTTGCTGCACAGTGGTTTAATTTTAATTAATTTTTAAAATATGGCTGATTTTAATCAACATTCCTAAAGGGAAAACTTCACAAAATACGTACTTTGGCCTATTATATTGGGCGATTTGCAGCCATACCCTATATAGCAGCCACCTTTTAATCTATACCCTATTTTTATAAATTATTGATTTGGTAGCCAGCTGGCAAAAAATCGGTAATAATATGACCATTCTACCCCTGACAAAACATATAAAAATACTTTATGATTTGCATCACGCACAAAACACTCACCGATCCTCCTCCATCACTCCGTCTCTTCTCAGATCTCCTCTCCCAAACCAGAAATTTGAACCAGACTCAAATTCAAAAATTCAAATTGTAAGTATTGCAATTCAGTTTTTGAATCTGATTGATCTTCATGATACAAATTAGTTAATTTTCTAATACTTCATCACATTATGTGCTGGAGTTTTTCTCCCTAGATACAATAGTTTTGTCCTGACCTTTTTCAAAAACTTTTGCGCACGATGCTGAAGTTTTTTAGTTCATTTTCTAATACTTCAGCTCTTTAGATGCTGGAGGTTTTCTCCTTCGATACAATAATTTTGTCATGACGTTTTTCAAAAAACTTAAGCATCTTGTGCTGAAGTTTTTTAGTTTATTTGCTAATACTTCAGCTCTTCAGATGCTGAAGTTTTCTCCTGGATAAAATAGTTTTGTCATGACCTTTTCCAAAAACTTCAGCACAATATGCTGATGTTTTTTAGTTTATTTGCTAATACTTCAGCTCTTCAGATGCTGAAGTTTTCTCCTGGATAAAATAGTTTTGTCATGACCTTTTCCAAAAACTTCAGCACAATATGCTGATGTTTTTTAGTTTATTTGCTAATACTTCAGCACTTAATGTGCTGGAGTTTTTCTCCAGCGCTATGTAATTTTCTCCTGCATGCTCAAGTTAAAATATAGTTTGTGCTTAACTTTTGTCCTACATTAATCAGCTTTTTCATGAGCTTTGTTCTCCAGTACATTTGCTAAAAGTTCAGCATTTTTTCATAATTAAATTCTTATCCTAATACTTGACACTAAACATGCTTCTCTAGGATGAGTTTAATTTGCGTTGTACTTAATTTCAATGGGAGGTGGACTACTGACTTCAAATACTTGGATCATGATACAAAGCTTGTTCTTATTAATAAACAAGTATCATTCAATTCTTTCCTGAAAAACATTAGTGAAGTTACAAATATTGATTCAAGTAGATTTTCCGTAAAGATATGGTTTGATATCAAACTAAATACAAGCAAAGGTATGCTTGTAACTTCATATGAAGAACTCAGTACTTGTATACATTTGCTCACAACTGATTCAGCCTACAAGAATTGTCATTTTGTCATCGACAAAATACAAAGTATTTCTGTGATGACCCAAAAGGTCATCCCGTGTAATTTTAACTAAATGTGTGTACCCGAGGTATGGTGTACTGCTGCTGCCTGTCCTGCAGCCTGAGCGGTAGGGGTCCGAACTCCCCCTCCCGCCTGAGAAGTGGCAGGATTTGCTGAAAATAGGCCAGTCTGGGACATGGTGTCTTTGAATCTCATCATACGGCCCATGACCTCCTGGAAGCCCGGCGTCGTCATAAAGTCTACTGGAGCAGGAGCTACTGGAGGCACCTCGTCTTGCTCCTCTAGGGTAGGGTCCCCTGGTGGTGCGACTGGTATAGCTCTGGGACGCCCTCGTCCCCTACCTCGGGCAGGTGCTCTACCCCTTCCTCTACCACGACCTCGAGCGGCATAGGTAGTGGCATCTCCCGGATCAGGAATATCGAATGCACGGGTCCTCACCATCTGTGAGAGAGTAGAATAACAAGTTTGAGTATATCATCGATTGCACGATAGAATATGAACAAAGAGAGGTTTCCTAACACCCTATAGCCTCCTGAAGATAAGTACATACGTCTCCGTACCGATCCACAAGACTCTACTTGGCCTGCTCGTTACTCATGAGACTTACATGAACCTAGTGCTCTGATACCACGTTGTCACGACCCGAAATCCTAACTCAGGTCATGATGGCGCCCAAAAACGGGGTTAGGCAAGCCAACATAAATTCCACTAAGTGCTCTTCCTTAATTTGATTAAAAGTTTAACATTTACCACATTTGACAAGTTAAAACATGATATCTAACGATAATAACCCAGTAATAGATAAAATAGCCATAACAAAGCGTGAGCTAACATACGAACATATACATGTACATCTCAAAATCTCAAAATAACCACTACGTATGACTGCCAGGAACTAGTGTCACGAGTGTCACGGGCATACTAACAGGATAACCAAAAGATAGAATCTACAATCCCACTGTCTGAATAAATAGACGGGAAACAAAAGTAAGGAAACTCCATAGTGCTGCCGGGGATCGCCAGAAGAAAGCAGCTCACCGTGAAGTCAGGTCCACTACGGTCAATATATAGCTCCGGTCTGATAACCAGAAGCACCAGCCTCAGAACCTGTACAATTAAGTACAAAAGTGCAGCATGAGTACATATTAAATAAATATGTACCCAGTGAGTATCCCGTCTAATCTCGAAAAAGTAGTGACGAGAGGTCGACTCGATACTCACTAAGGTCCAACAGTAATAATATAAAGCAGGATATAACGAAATTCAGTAGACACAGAAACAGTAAGCAACATATACATTTTAGGTACAGAAATCCAGGAAAAACTACTGAAAATGAGCAATAATGTACACTTTCCTTGTTCCCACGTATCTGTCGAGCCAATATCATTGAAACAGTACCAAATAGTCATGCGCACACAAGGATAAAACAACCGGCCGGAGTCATAAGGATAATATCTATGCACTGCCGAGGATCGAACGGCCCGTCCCAAAAGTGCACCTTTCAATCCGCCGTGGCGTACGGCCCACTCCCATGAGAGTTGGGGAAATGACACTCCGCTCGCGGAATGTAAATTGCGAAGCGGTCACAAGCACATACAATATCATTAAAACTTACCTTCCATAACAATTTCCTTCCACTTATCCAAATCCATGAAATCTCAGAGAAACAATGCTAGGCATAACATGAGCTTATAACATATATGACGTTTCAAGGAAGAATATAAGGCATGCTGTGGGCCTAGCTACCCAGACATTACAATAATAGCCGCTACGTACGGACTCTCGACACTTTGTACGCACGTAGCCCCCAAAACAAGTGCACATAGAATATAAATCACCTATGGACAATTCCCTCTTACAAGGTTAGAAAGGAGACTCACCTCGTGTCGAATCTACCTCTCGGACCAAGGATGCGCCCGAAACTCCGAACTCTACACCCGAGGACTCGCAACTAGCCAAATATTGTACAATCATATCAATTCAAGCTCAGGGTAGGGAAATTATCCTATTTATTCAAAAGTTTAACATTCTTGAAGAATTCCAAAAATTCAACCCCGGGCCCGCACGCTCGAATTCTGAAAATTCTCGAAGGAATCATACACCCGTAGCCTAAGGATCATTAATATGTAGTTTCTACTTGAATTCATAGCATGAAATGGACAATTCACTAATTTCCTCAAGAACCCTAAATTTACTACCCAATTCTTGACTTTTCCAATGATTTAGTAGCTAATTCAATTAGTAATTCATGTATTTAACTAGTACTAGAGTAGAATTAACTTACCTCTTGAGTAGCTAGGTCGTGGAACCCCCTTTCCCAAGCTTCCAAGCTCTCAAATGGTGGAAAATGAGAAGAAAATGAAGATTTCCGTATTTAAAGGAACACACTGCCTGGCCTACAGTGTTTTTGCACCTGCGGCTCAAGGATCGCACCTGCGAGCAAGGGCTCGCACCTGCGGAACTGGACGAGTGAGGCTGGGGTCGCACCTGCGGAGGGGAGACCGCACCTGCGGCTCCGCTCCTGCAGACCCTTGTCCGCACTTGCGAGAAAGGAGGGCCTACCCTGGGGCCGCACTGCGATGCTTGGGATCGCAGGAGCGGTCCCGCACTTGCGACTAGGCAACCGCACCTGTGGTCACACCAGATCAGGTGCACCAGCAGTTGCATCAGCTGATGTTTAGCCCCGTTTGGTGCCCGGGAGGCACCTGGGCCCACCCGAGCCCCCGTCCAAATATACCAACAAGTCCCAAATCATAATACAGACTCGCTCGAGCCTTCAGAACACTCACAACAACGCTAAAACTAACAATCACACCCCAAAACCCCTAGAATCATAACTTAAGAACTTCAAGTTCCTGATTTCTATAACAACGCGCCGGACCAACCTATACTACTCGGAATGACACCAAATTTTGTAAGCAAGTCACAAATTACATAACGGAACTATTTCCTATCTCGGAATTCCGTTCGGACCTTGATAACATAAAATCACGTTCCAAACCAAATTTTAATAATTTCCATATTGGGCGCCGAAATGCTCCCGGGTCATCGAAAACCCGTTCCGAACATACGCCCAAGTCCGAAATCATCATACGAAGCTACTGAAACTGCCGGAACCCAATTCCGAGGTCGTTTGCTAAAAATGTTGACCAAAGTGAAACTTGGCCAAAAAGGCCAACCTTAAGGAACCAAGTGCTCCTATAGCACTCTAAACACTTTCAAATCCCGAACCACCCGTCCCCGCAAGTCATACATCACGAGAAGCCGCTATGGGAAGTCTCATTTACGGGAACGGGGTCCTAATACGCAAAATGACCGGTCGGGTCGTTATATTCTCCCCCTCTTAAACAAACGTTCGACCTCGAATGGGTCTAGAATCGTACCTGAAGTGCTGAATAGCTGTGGATATCTGCTCCGCATGTCCTCCTCGGACTCCCAAGTCGCCTCCTCAGCTGGTTGTCCCCTCCACTGGACCTTTACCGCAGAAACTCTCTTGGACCTCAATTGGCGGTCCTGCCTATCAATAATAGCAACTGGCTCCTCCTCGTAGCCCAACTTCTCATCCAACTGAATAGTGGTGAAATTAACCACGTGAGAAAAGTCGGCATGATATCTCCAGAGCATGGATACATGAAAGACCGGATGAACTCCTGATAAGGCGGGAGGTAAGGCAAGCTCATAGGCAACCCCTCTGACTCGTCTCAACACCTCAAAATGAANGGCGAAACCTTCAGCAGAACCTTATCTCCCTCCATAAATGCTACATCCCGCGCCCTCTGATCCGCGTAACTCTTCTGTCTGGACTGAGCTGTGCGGAGCCTCTCCTGAATTATCTTCATCCTCTCCAAAGCATCTCTCACCAGTTCCGTGCCATATAACTTAGCCTCACCAGGCTCAAACCACCCGATAGGAGAACGACATCGCCGACCATACAAAGCCTCAAATGGAGCCATCTCGATGTTGGACTGATAACTATTATTGTACGCAAACTCCGCCAAGGGCAAGAACTGGTCCCACTGACCCCCAAAATCAAGCACACATGCCCTGAGCATATCCTCCAATATCTGAACCGTAGGGTCCGACTAGCCATCAGTCTGAGGGTGAAATGCTGAGCTGAGATCTATCTGAGTGCCCATCTTACTGTGCAATGCTCTCCAGACGTGCGAGGTGAACTGAGGACCTCGATCTGATATAATGGACACCGGCACACCGTGCAACCAGACTATCTCCCGAATGTAGATATGGGCTAGCCTCTCAGAAGTGTAAGTAGTAGCCATAGGAATGAAATGCGCCAATTTTGTCAATCTATCTACAATGACCCAAACCGCGTCAACCTTCCGCAAAGTCCGAGGCAACCCAACCACGAAGTCCATAGTGATGCGCTCCCATTTCCACTCAGGAATGGGCATCTGCTGGAGTAGGCCTCTTGGCCTCTGATGCTCGTACTTAACCTGCTGGCAATTAAGACACCTAGCCACATACTGCACAATGTCCTTCTTCATCTGCCTCCACCGGTAATGCTTCTTCAAATCACAATACATCTTTGTCGACCCGGATGAACAGAGTACCAAGAACTGTGTGCCTCCGCTAGAATCCTCTCCCTCAGGATATCAACATCAGGAACACACAACCGGCCCCTGGAGTCTCAAAACACCATCCTCACCCAAGGTAACCTCCTTGGCCCTGCCCTGGACCACTGTCTCCTGAAGCTCTGCTAAGCACGGATCATCAAACTGTCGAGCCTTAATCTCTCCCAATAATGAAGATTGAGCAACCATATGATCTAGAACTCGATGAGGCTCCGAAAGATCTAATCTCACAAGGCGATTAGCCAAGGACTGAATGTCCAAGGCTAGAGGTCTCTCCTCAGCTGCAATGTAGGCCAAGCTCCTCCTGCTCAAAGCATCTGCTACCACATTTGCCTTGCCCGGATGATACAGAATGGTGATATCATAGTCCTTCAACAACTCAAGCCACCTCCGTTGCCTCAAATTAAGGTCCCTCTGCTTGAATAAGTGCTGCAAGCTACGATGGTCGGTATAAACCTCACAAGACACACCATACAAGTAGTGCCTCCAAATCTTCAGGGCATGAACAATCGCTGCCAACTCTAAGTCATGCACAGGGTAATTCTTCTCATGAACCTTCAGCTAGCGTGAAGCATAAGCAATAACTCTCCTATCCTGCATCAACACACATCCCAACCGAACGCGTGAAGCGTCGCAATACACAGTATACATTCCAGAACCGGAAGGCAATGTCAGAACTAGTGCTGAGGTCAATGCTGACTTGAGCTTCTAAAAGCTCGCCTCACACTAGTCGGACCACCGAAACTGTGCATTCTTCTGCGTCAATCTGGTCAATGGAGCTACAATAGAAGAGAAACCCTCAACGAATCGACGATAATAGACTGCTAGGCCCAAGAAGCTCCTGATTTCTGTAGCTGAAGTAGGACGCGACCAGCTCTGAACTACCTCAATCTTCTGAGGATCAACCTTGATACCCTCTCCGGATACCACATGCCCCAAGAATGCCACAGAATCTAACCAGAACTCACACTTGGAGAACTTAGCGTATAGCTTCTGTTCCCGCAAGGTCTGGAGCACAACTCTCAAATGCTGCTCATGCTCACCCAGGCTCCGTGAGTAAATCAAGATGTCATCAATGAAGACAATGGCAAAGGAATCAATATTCGTCCTGAACACCCTATTCATCAAGTCCATGAATGCTGCTGGGGCGTTAGTCAAGCCAAGGGACATCACCAGGAACTCATAATGACCATATCTGGTGTGAAAGGCAGTCTTCGGAACGTCTGAAGCCTGAATCTTCAATTGATGATAACCCGATCTCAAATAGACCTTAGAAAACACACGAGCACCCTGCAACTGGTCAAACAAATCATCAATGCGCGGCAGAGGGTACTTGTTCTTAATAGTAACCTTATTCAACTAGCGGTAATCAATACACATCCGCATAGACCCATCCTTCTTCTTAACAAATAGAACTGGAGCACCCTATGGCGATACACTCGACCTGATGAACCCCTTAGCCAACAACTCCTCAAGCTGCTCCTTCAACTCCTTAGGAGCCATTCGGTACAGGGGAATGGAAATAGGCTGAGTATCTGGAGCTAAATCAATGCAGAAATCAATGTCTCGATCTGGAGGCATGCCTGGAAGATCTGAAGGAAATACATCGGCAAACTCTCGAACAACTGGAACCGAATCAATAGTCGAGGACTCGGTGGTGGTGTCCCACACATAAGCAAGGTAAGCCAAATAACCCTTCTCGACCATATGCCGAGCCTTCAGGAAGGAGATGACCCGGCTGGATGCACTAACTGAAGAACCTCTCCACTCCAGCCTCGACAACTCAGGCATGGATAAAGTAACTGTCTTGGCATGGCAATCCAGCACAGAATGAAAAGGAGACAGCCAATCAATGCCTAGGATGACCTCGAAATCTACCATGTCGAGCAATAGAAGGTCCGCTCTGGTCTCGAATCCGCAGAAGGTAATCCCACAAGACTGATAGACCCGGTCTACCACCACAGAATCGCTCACAAGAGTGGACACATATAAAAGAGAACCCAAGGAATCATGAGGAACATCCAGAAAATGAGCAAATAGTACTGAAACATATGAATACGTGGATCCTGGATCAAATAGTACTGAAGCCTCTCTACCACATACTGAGATAACACCTGTGATCACGGCGTCTGAGGCCACTGCATCTGATCTGGACGGAATGTCATAAAATATGGCTATAGCACCTGAAGACTAAGCTCCCCCAGAGTGAACCGGAGCTGACTGACCCCCTCCTGACTGGCCTCCCCCTCTAGATCGACCCCTGCCGACCTGTCCTCCACCTTTAGGTGGCCGGACTGCTGGTGCTAAACCCATAGGATGATAACCCTGCTGCACTGCCTTGCCCCGATATCTGGGATAATGCCTCTTCATATGGCCTGGCTCTCCGGACTCAAAACAACCTCCGGGTACCATAGTCTGCTGCCCCGAAGAGGAAGAACCCTGCATGGATGGGGAGCGATGTGAACACTCTAGCATAGCACTGAGGTATGAACTAGAGGATCTATGATGACTGGAGTAGCCACTAGGTGAACTCTGGATGGCTAGAAGATGGTAGGAACGCTTTGGCATGGCACTGAACTAAGGCCTCACTGAACCACCTCGAGGAGGTAGTGAATGTGCTGAATATGAAGGCATGCTGGGCTGACCATCCCCGAACTGACCTCTGCCCCTAGCTGGAGCATCCCTGAAATCCCCTGAGAACCTGGCCCTCTTGTCCTGCTGACCCTGCTCCCTGCTCCTAGACTGATAACCCTCGATCCTGCGAGCAATCTCCACTACGAGCTGATAAGGAGTACCCATCTCCACCTCTCGAGCCATAGAGGACCTAATACCCGGATGCAATCCTGCTACAAATCTCCGCACCCTCTCGGCATCTGTAGGCAATATCATGAGTGCATGGCGAGATAGCTCTGAAAACCTAGCCTTATAATCCGTCACCGACATCTGCCCCTGCTCTAGCCGCTCAAACTGACCCCACATCTCTTCCCTCTCAGAGGGTGGAATATATCTGTCCAACAACATCTGTGTGAACTGCTCCCAAGTAACTGGAGGAGAACCTGTTGGCCTGCTGAGTATATAAGACTGCCACCACTTGCGAGCTCTGCCCTCTAACTGGAATGTAGTGAAGTCGACCCCATGAGACTCCAAGATCCTCATGTTGTGCAGTCTGTCCCTACACCTATCAATGAAGTCCTGGGCATCCTCACCTCGCTCACCCCCGAAGTCTGGAGGGCGTAGTCGAGTCCATCTATCCAAAATCTTCTGCTAATCGCCCTCTGCAACTGGCCTGGGCTCTGGTGCTGCTGCTACAAAATGGATCCCACCCATGGGCGGGGTACCCGAGGTATGGTTTACTGCTGCTGCCTGTCCTGCGGCCTGAGCGGTAGGGGTCTTGACTCCCCCTCCTGCCTGAGAAGTGGCAGGATCTGCTGGAAATAGGCCAGTTTGGGACATGGTGTCTATGAATCTCATCATACGACCCATGAACTCCTGGAAGCCCGGCGCCGCCATAAAGTCTACTGGAGCAGAAGCTACTGGAGGCACCTCGTCCTGCTCCTCTAGGGTAGGGTCCCCTGGTGGTGCGACTGGTATACCTCTGGGATGCCCTCGTCCCCTACCTCGGGCAGGTGCTCTACCCTGCCACTACCACGACCTCTAGCGGCAGGGGTAGCGGCATCTCCCGGATCAGAAACATCGAATGTACGCGTCCTCACCATCTGTGAGAGAATAGAAGAACAAGTTTGAGTATATCATCGATTGCACGATAGAATATGAAGAAAGAGAGGTTTCCTAACACCCTATAGCCTCCTCAAGATAAGTACATATGTCTCCGTACCGATCTGCAAGACTCTACTGGGCATGCTCGTTACTCATGATACTTACATGAACCTAGTGCTCTGATACCACGTTGTCATGACCTGAAATCCTAACTCAGGTCATGATGGCGCTCAACAACGGGGTTAGGCAAGCCAACATAAATTCCACTAAGTACTCTTCCTTAATTTGATTAAAAGTTCAACATTTACCATATTTGACAAGTTAAAACATGATATCTAAAGATAATAACCCAGTATAGATAAAATAGCCATAACGAATCATGAGTTGACATACGAACATATACATGTACAACTCAAAATCTCAAAATAACCACTACGTGTGAGTTCCAGGAACTAGTGTCACGAGTGTCACGGGCATACTAACAGGATAACCAAAAGATAGAATCTACAATCCCACTGTCTGAATAAATAGACGGGAAACAAAAGTAAGGAAACTCCATGGTGCTGCCGGGGATCGCCAGAAGAAAGTAGCTCACCGTGAAGTCAGGTCCACTACGGTCAATATCTAGCTCCGGTCTGATAACCAGAAGCACCAGCCTCAGAACCTGTACAATTAAGTACAGAAGTGCAGCATGAGTACATATTAAATAAATATGTACCCAGTGAGTATCCCGTATAATCTCGAAGAAGTAGTGACGAGAGGTCGACTCGATACTCACTAAGGTCCAACAGTAATAATATAAAGCAGGATATAACGGAATGCAATAGACACGGAAACAGTAAGCAACAGATACATTTTAGGTACAGAAATCCAGGAAGAACTACTGAAAATGAGCAACAATGTACACTTTCCTTGTTCCCACGTATCTTTCGAGACAATATCACTGAAACAGTACCAAATAGTCATGCGCACACAAGGATAAGACAATCGGCCGGAGTCATAAGGATAATATCTATGCATTGCCGAGGATCGAACGACCCGTCCCATAAGTGCATTCTTACCATAGTATAATCTCTCAGGTGCACTACCGAGGATCGAAGGGCCCGTCCCAAAAGTGCACCTTTAATCCGCCGTGGCGTACGACCCACTCCCATGAGAGTAGGGGAAATCACACTCCGCTCGCAGAATGTAAATTGCGAAGCAGTCACAAGCACATACAATATCTTTAAAACTTACCTTCCATAACAATTTCCTTCCAATTATCCAAATCCATGAAATCTCAGAGAAACAATGCTAGGCATAACATGAGCTTATAACACATACGACGTTTCAAGGAAGAATATAAGGCATGCTATGGGCCTAACTACCCGGACATTATAATAATAGCCGCTACGTACGAACTCTTGACACTTTGTACGCACGTAGCCCCCAAAACAAGTGCACATATCATATAAATCACCTATGGGGACAATTCCCTCTTACAAGGTTATAAAGGAGACTCACCTCGTGTCGAATCTACCTCTCGGACCAAGGATGCGCCCGAAACTCCGAACTCTACACCCGAGGACTCGCAACTAGCCAAATATTGTACAATCATATCAATTCAAGATCAAGGTAGGGAAATTATCCTATTTATTCAAAAGTTTAACATTCTTGAAGAATTCCCAAAATTCAACCCTGGCCCGCACGCTCGTATTCCGAAACTTCTCGAAGGAATCATACACCCGTAGCCTAAGGATCATTAATATGTAGTTTCTACTTGAATTCATAGCATTAAACGGATAATTCACTAATTTCCTCAAGAACCCTAAATTTACTACCAAATTCTTGACTTTTCCAATGATTTAGTAGCTAATTCATGTATTTAACTAGTAATAGAGTAGAATTAACTTACCTCTTCAGTCGCTAGGTCGTGGAACCCCCTTTCCCAAGCTTCCAAGCTCTCAAATGGTGGAAAATGTGAAGAAAATGAAGATTCCCGTATTTAATAGAACACACTGCCTGGCCTACAGTGTTTTCGCACCTGCGGCTCAAGGACCACACCTGCGAGCAAGGGCTCGCACCTGCGGAACTGGACGAGTGGGGCTGGGGTCGCACCTGCGGAGGGGAGACCGCACCTGCGGCTCTGCTCCTGCGGACCCTTGTCCGCACCTACGAGAAATGATGGCCTCACCTGGGGCCATACATGCGATGCTTGGGACCATAGGAGCGATCCCGCACCTGCGACTGGACAACCGCACCTGCGGTCACACCAGATCAGGTGCACCAGCAGTTGCATCAGCTGGGTTTTAGCCCCGTTTTGTGCCCGAGAGGCACATGGACCCACCCGAGCCCCCGTCCAAATATACCAACAAGTTCCAAATCATAATACAGACTCGCTCAAGCCTTCATAACACTCACAACAACGCTAAAACTCACAATCACACCCGAAAACCCCTAGAATCATAACTTAAGAACTTCAAGTTCTTGATTATTATAACAACGCGCCGGACCGACCTATACTACTCGGAATGACACCAAATTTTGCAGGCAAGTCACAAATGACATAACAGAACTATTCCCGGTCTCGGAATTCCATTTGGACCTCGATAACATAAAATCACGTTCAAAACCAAATTTCAAACTTAAGGAAATCTTAATTTCCATATTGGGCGCCGATATGCTCCCGGGTCATCAAAAACCCATTCCGAATATACTCCCAAGTTCAAAATTATCATACAAAGCTACTGAAACTGCCGGAACCCAATTCCGAGGTCGTTTGCTAAAAATGTTGACCGAAGTAAAACTTTGCCAAAAAGGCCAACCTTAAGGAACCAAGTGCTCCTATAGCACTCTAAACACTTCCAAATACCGAACCACCCATCCCCGCAAGTCATACATCATGAGAAGCCGCTATGGGAAGTCTCGTATAGGGGAAAAGGGTCCTAATACGCAAAACGGCTAGTCGGGTCGGTACACCGGAACAGGTTCAATATGGTTATTATGTGTTGTATATGAAATTTTGTAAGAAACGGACTTGGTTTGAGGTGATTCGAACTAAAAATGGGAACTTTGAAGTTTATGTAGTTTTGAGAAAGTTCTATAGATTTTGGAGTTTAATTCATTGTTTTGATGTTATTTTGGTGGTTTTATTACTCGAATAAGTCCGTATGATGATTTTGAAGTTGTGTGTATATTTGGTTTTGAGCCCCGAGGGCTCGGGTGAGTTTCGGGTAGGTGTCGGGGTGCAAAAGAGTTGAAACATCTAGTGTAAAGTGCTGTATCTGGTGTCTGGTGTCTAACACTATGCGATCGCATAGGTTGCCCCGCGATCGCATAGTGTAGTGTGAGAGCGGAGGGGTCTGTGACTCTATGCGATCACGTAGCCTCATCCGCGATCGCATAGGGTATAGGAGAGCTGGGTAATTACTCTCTACGGTCGCACCTGCCCATCCACGATCGCGAAGCCTAAGCCAGGAACCCTATGCGATCGCAACCACTGCTCCGCGATCGCAGTGCCCAACACTCAGACCTCTATGCGATCGTACTCGCACTTCCGTGATCGCATAGCACTAATTTCGCCCAGTCATTTAATACCCCAAAACAGAATACTAACACGGGATTTCTCATTTTTCTACTACCTTCTTCTTCTCCACACCTCCTTTGGCCATTTTTGTAGAGCTTCATCACCTTATCTTCATAGGTAAGTGTTCTTAACTCCATTTTCTTCCATTTTCACCAATCAATATTAGATTCTAAGCCTAAAATCATGGAAATCAAGGGTAGAAATTGGGGTTTTGGGTAGAGCTAGGGTTTTTTGAATTTTTGGGAATTCAACCTCGTTTTGGGGTCGGATTTCAAAACAAATTATATATTCGGGCTCGTGGGGGAATGGGTGATCGGGTTTTGGTTCTAAACTCGTGTTTGGACCAAGCAGGCCCGGGGTCGAATTTTGGAATTTTTGGAAGAATGTTGGGAAATCTATAATTAGGTTTTGGATCTGAATTATTGAGTAAATATTGATGTTATTGAGTCAATTATGTCAAGATACGGTCGTTTCGGAGTCAGATACGAGAGGAAAAGCGGTGTTAGAGGCTTGATTGGCATTTTTGGAGCCGAGGTAAGTGTTTGGCCTAACTTCAGCTTGAGGGAATGGGTGTTGAGTTGTACGTGATACTTGTTTCTATCATGTTCAACGTATAAGTGCGGTGACGAGTACCTATATGTTGTTTGTCAAGCATGCCCGTGAGTCGATTTTGGTGTATTACATGTTATTGCTTCGATATTCATTGTTTTATGAAGTAGATTCATTTTGGAAGTTGTTCATTTGCAGAGAACACTTGATTAAGGATTTGTGATAAGTTGTTTCAGTTGAGGATTGATTGTGTTAAGTTATATACTCGTATGATATTGGTTATAGCCGAGTCCCTTGCCGGGCGGTACTATTTTTGTTGTTATCTCTTTGCTTGGTGGTTATGAAATGTACTTCCTACTGTTGATTTCCTTGCCAAGTTGTTGTTTGATGTTGATTGGGTGAGAAAGAGTGTAAAGCACAAAGGGTGATGCCATTTATTCATTTTATTCATTGCATTGTGAGGAAGAGAGTAAAAGCACGAAGGGTGATGCCGTGCCATGATTTTACATTTAAAAGCACGAAGGAACATGCCGTGCCCTTTTATTTATTTATTGCATTGTGAGGACGAGAGTAAAAGCACGAAGGGTGATGCCGTGTACTTGTTTTGGTAAGGATGAGAGTAAAGCACGAAGGGTGATGCCGTGTACATATTTGTTTATGTTGTTACTTCCTATTGACCTTTACTCTTCTATATTGTTGCCTTGCTCAGTTATTCATTATTGTTATCTATGTTTCCCCCATTATTTGTCCCCTGCCTTGCCGTACTTAAATGTAAATTTCCTGTTATTTCCCTGTTATATATATTAGAACTGCACAAGTGATTTGTTGTTGTCGTGTCTAGCCTCGTCACTACTTCGTCGAAGTTAAGCTCAGCACTTACTCAGTACATGGGGTCGGTTGTACCGATGCTACACCTGCACTTCTTTATGTTTTGCAGATTACGTAGCCAGACCCAGTGGACACTGACAGAGGGAGTATCTTTCAGTCCACACATGCGACATCAATGTAGTCCCGTAGACATTCGTGGGCCTTGGCGTTACCATCCATCTTCTCATTTTTCTTCTTCTTATTTTGTAGTTCCAAGACATCTGTACTTACTTATTGCATACCCTTGTATTTAGTAAATTCATAGACTGCTCGTGAGGTTGTGAAACCGGTTTCTGGGGTTGTTCTTACGGAAAGTATTATGGGACGTCTATTCTAGTTCTTGAATTTCATGTTACTTCCGCATTGTTATTGTAAATGTTCTAGTTAGTTTTGGTTATTTAATAGTTAATAAGTCAATTTAATCAAAACGTTGGCTTGTTTAGCGGGTTTAACGTTAGACGCCATCACGGCCTGAAGGTGGGATTTCGGGTCCTGACAAATTGGTATCAGAGCACTAGGTTTCTTAGGTATCACAACTCACGGAAAAGTTGGTAGAGTCTGAGGGATCGGTACGGAGACGTATGTACTTATCCCCTAGAGGCTGCAAAGTTAGGAATAACTTCACTTTTTCTTCTTCTCTATCGTGCGATTTGAATTCTAAACGCTAATTGAGTTTCTACTATATTCTCTCACAGATGGCGAGAACGCGTGCTTCCTCATCTACCGATCAGCAGCCCGATCCTCCTGTTGTAGCTCCTATGAGGGGCCGAGGATGAGGCCGAGGCCGTGCTAGAGGCCGAGGCAGGGGCAGGGGTCAGCCCAGAGCAGCAGCCCCAGTAGAGGACCCACAGGTAGACTTTGCCGGTGAGGTTCCTACTCAGACGGTTCCAGTCGGACCAACTCAGGTCCTAGAGGGGTTCATTGCCACCCCGGTTCTTCAGGACACTCTTGTCCTCTTAGTGAGACTTATGGAGAGCGTGGCTCAGTCCGGTCTTCTTCCTACTACACCAGCCATCTCTCAAGCTGGGGGAGGGCCCTAGACTCCTGCTACTCGCACACTAGAGCAGCTAGCTCCTCAGTTCCAGATTTCGGCACCTCAGACAGTCGGAGTAGCTCAGCCGGGTATTGTAGCACCGGCAGTTGAGGGAGCAACTATGTTAGCAGATGCCCTATGGAGATTAGATCGGTTCACTAAGCCATTTCCTACTACTTTTACTGGTGCACCGTCAGAGGATCCCCAGGATTACTTGGATAGTTGTTATGAGGTTCTTTGGAACATGGGTATTGTGGAGACCAACGGGGTTGATTTTGCTACTTTTCGTCTTTCTGGTTCCTCCAAGACTTGGTGGAGAGACTATTGCTTGACCAGACCAGCTGGGTCTGCACCTTTGACTTGGACTCAGTTCTTCGAGTTGTTCTTGGGGAAGTTTCTTCCAGTTACTCAGAAAGAGGACTATCAGAGGCAGTTTGAGCGCCTCCAGCAGGGATCTATGACTATTACTCAGTACGAGACCGGATTCATTACTCTGACCCATCATGCTATCATGGTACTCCCCACGGATCGAGAGAGAGTGAGGAGGTTTATTGAGGGTTTGGCTCAGCCCATTAGACTTCAGATGGTCAGAGAGTCAGGTACCGATATTTCATTTCAGGATGCGGCTAATGTGGCCAGGAGGATTGAGATGGTTTTGTCACAGGGCAGTGGTCAGGGGTCTGACAAGAGACCTCATCATTTTGATCGTTTCAGTGGTACCTCATCTGGAGGCAGGGATTCTTTCGGCAGAGGTCATCCTCCTAGACCATACCAGTCGGCACTTCAGGTATCCCGCAGTACACCACCAACTCCTATTAGTGCACCGCCGCTTCAGAGCTTCCAAGGTGGTTATTCGGGTCGATATGGTCAGTTCTAGAGTCAACAGCCTCAGCAACAAAGGTCTTGTTATTCTTGTGGTGTTTCAGGGCACATTGCCAGGTATTGCCCCCGAGCTTCTAGTGGTTCTCAGTATCAGGGTTCCCGTGCCATGATTCTCGCACCAGGTGTACCCCCACCCCCTCAGCCAGCTAGGGGTGGAGGTCGAGGTGCCAGAGGTGGAGGTCAGATTCATAGAGGTGGAGGACAAGACATGAGAGGTAGAGGTCAGCCCGCAGTAGGTCGACCCAGAGATGTTTAGGTTGGAAGGGCTTCACCCCGGTGCTATGCTATTCCTGCCAGGCTTGAGGATGAGGCCTCTGATGCAGTTATTACAGGTACGGTCTCAGTTTGTAGCCGAGATGATTCAGTTTTATTTGATCCGGGTTCTACATTCTCCTATGTGTCTTCATATTTTTCCCCTTATCTGAGTATGCCCTGTGATTCCCTGAGTACTTCTGTATATGTGTCCACACCGATGGGTGATTCTATTGTGGTAGATCGAGTCTACCGTTCATGCTTAGTTGTTATTGGTGGTTTGGAGACTCAGGTAGATCTTTTGCTTCTTGATATGGTTGACTTTTATGTTATATTGGGGATGGACTGGCTATCTCCCTACCATGCTATTCTGGACTGTCATGCCAAGGCAGTGACCTTGGCCTTTCCAGGAGTGCCTCGTTTGGAGTGGAGAAGGACTCCTATTCATTCTTACGGTAGAGTTATTTCATATTTGAAGGCTCGGCGCATGGTCGAGAAGGGTTGTTTGGCCTATTTGGCCTATGTTCGAGATTCTAATGCCGAGGTCCCTTCTATGGAGTCTGTGCCCGTGGTTCGTGAGTTTCCAGAGGTATTCCATGCTGACCTGCCGGGTATGTCGCCCGATAGGGATATTGATTTTTGCATTGAGTTCGCTCCGGGCACTCAACCTATTTCTACTCCGCTGTATTGTATGGCCCCGCCAGAGTTGAAGGAGCAATTGCGGGATTTGTTGGATAAAGGATTCATTAGGCCTAGTGTTTCTCCTTGGGGTGCCTTAGAGTTGTTTGTTAAGAAGAAAGATGGATCAATGAGGATATGTATTGACTACCGGTAGTTGAACAAGGTTACTATTAATAATAAGTATCCTTTGTCGAGGATTGATGATCTATTTGCCCAGCTTCAGGGTGCTATAGTGTTTTCCAAGATAGACTTGAGATCTGGTTACCATCAGCTGAGGATTAGGGCGTCTGATGTCCCTAAGACAACCTTTCATACTCGTTATGGGCATTATAAGTTCTTGGTGATGTCATATGGGTTGACAAATGCCCCCACTGCTTTTATGGAGTTGATGAACCGAGTGTTCGGGCCCTATTTGGACTCGTTCGTTATATTTTTCATTAATGATATATTGATATACTCTCGTAGCCGTGAGGAACATGAGCAACATCTTCGAGTCATCCTACAGACTCTGAGGGATAGTCAGTTGTATGCCAAATTTTCCAAGTGTGAGTTCTGGTTGAGTTCGGTTGCATTTCTAGGCCATGTGGTGTCATCAGAGGGTATTCAGGTGGATCCCAAGAAGATTTCAGTAGTTGTGGTTGGCCCGTATTGTGGTGTCGGAGCCCGAAACAGGTTCAATATGGTTATTATGTGTTGTCTGTGAAATTTGGTAAGAAACGGACTTGGTTTGAGGTGATTCAGACTAAAAATGGGAAATTTGAAGTTTATGTAGTTTTGAGAAAATTCTATAGATTTTGGAGTTTAATTCATTGTTTTGATGTTATTTGGTGGTTTTATTACTTGAACAAGTCCGTAGGATGATTTTGAAGTTGTGTGTATATTTGGTTTTGAGCCCCGAGGGCTCGTGTGAGTTTCGGGTTGGTGTCCGGGTGCAAAAGAGTTGAAAAATCTGGTGTAAAGTGTTGTATCTGGTGTCTAACACTATGCGATCGCATAGGTTGCCCCGCGATCACATAGTGTAGTGTGAGAGGGGAGGGGTCTGTGACTCTATGCGATCACATAGCCTCATCCGCGATCGCATAGGGTATAGGAGAGCTGGGGTGGGGGGTGGGTAATTACTCTCTGCGGTCGCACCTGCCCATCCGCGATCGCGAAGCCTAAGCCAGGAACCCTATGCGATCGCAATCACAGCTCCACGATCGCAGTGCCCAAGACTCAGACCTCTATGCGATCGCACTCGCACTTCCGCGATCGCATATCACTAATTTCGCCCAGTCATTTAATACCCCAAAACAAAATACTAACATGGGATTTCTCATTTTTCCACTACCTTCTTCTTCTCCACACCTCCTTTGGCCATTTTTGAAGAGCTTCATCACCTTAACTTCATAGGTAAGTGTTCTTAACTCCATTTTCTTCCATTTTCACCAATCAATATTAGATTCTAGGCCTAAAATCATGGAAATCAAGGGTAGAAATTGGGGTTTTGGGTAGAGCTAGGGCTTTTTGAATTTTTGGGAATTCAACCTCGTTTTGGGGTCGGATTTCAAAACAAATTGTATATTCGGGCTCATGGGGGAATGGGTGATCGAGTTTTGGTCCGAACCTCGTGTTTGGACCAAGCGGGCCCGGGGTCGAATTTTGAAATTTTTGGAAGAATGTTGGGAAATCTATAATTAGGCTTTGGAATTGAATTATTGAGTAAATATTGAACTTATTGAGTCAATTATGTCTAGATATGGTCGTTTCGGAGTCAGATTCGAGAGGAAAATCAGTGTTAGAGGCTTGATTGGCATTCTTGGAGCCGAGGTAAGTGTTTGGCCTAACTTCAACTTGAGGGAATAGGTGTTGAGTCGTATGTGCTACTTGTTTCTATCATGTTCAACGTATAGGTGAGGTGACGAGTACCTATACGTTGTTTGACAAGCATGCCCGTGAGTCGATTTTGGTGTATTACATGTTATTGCTTCGATATTCATTGTTTTATGAAGTAGATTCATTTTGGAAGTTGTTCATTTGCTGAGAACACTTGATTAAGGATTTGTGATAAGTTGTTTCAGTTGAGGATTTATTGTGTTAAGTTATATACTCGTATGAGATTGGTTATAGCCGAGTTTTTTGTCAGGCGGTATTGTTTTGGTTGTTATCCCTTTGCTGGGTGGTTATGAAATGTACTTCCTACTGTTGATTTCCTTGCCAAGTTGTTGTTTGATGTTGATTGGGTGAGGAAGATTGTAAAGCACGAAGGGTGATGTCGTGTATTCATTTCATTCATTGCATTGTGAGGAAGAGAGTAAAAGCACGAAGGGTGATGTCGTGTACTTGTTTTGATAAGGATGAGAGTAAAGCACGAAGGGTGATGCCGTGTACATATTTGTTTATGTTGTTACTTCCTGTTGACCTTTACTCTTCTATATTGTTGCCTTGCTCAGTTATTCATTATTGTTCTCTTTGTTTCCCCCATTATTTGTCCTCTTCCTTACCGTACTTAAATGTAAATTTCCCGTTATTACCCTGTTATATATATTAGAACTGCACAGGTGATTTGTTGTTGTCGTGTCTAGCCTCGTCACTACTTCGCCGAGGTTAGGCTCGACACTTAATCAGTACGTGGGGTCGGTTGTACCGATGCTACACCTGCACTTCTTTATGTCGTGCAGATTACGCAGCTGGACCCAGTGGACACTGACAGAGGGAGTATTCTTCAGTGCACACAGGGGACATCGAGGTAGTCCCGCAGACGTTCGTGGGCCTTGGCGTTACCATCCATCTTCTCATTTTTTTGTCTTATTTTGTAGTTCCAAGACAGTTGTACTTACTTATTTCGGACCATTGTATTTAGTAAATTCATAGACTGTTCGTGAGGTTGTGAAACCGGTTTCTGGGGTTGTTCTTACGGAAATTATTATGGGACGTCTATTCTAGTTCTTGAATTTCATGTTACTTCCGCATTGTTATTGTAAATGTTCTAGTTAGTTTTGGTTATTTAATAGTTAATAAGTCAATTTAATCAAAACGTTGGCTTGTTTAGCAGGTTTAACGTTAGACGCCATCACGGCTTGAAGGTGAGATTTCAAGTCTTGACAATTTGTCACGGTATAGGTGGTTCAGAATTTGCAACATTTAACCAAACACTTGACAATATATCTGCTTCAGAACAATTTGTTGATTATCAACATGAACTAGGGCAACCAATAGTGGTAGTAGACAACGAGCAACAACCTTCTAACATTTTCATCTGCTTCAGAATATAGAATGCTACAACAATCACCCCTACTCTAATAAATTCACACCAGTTTGTCAATGAGCAAGAAGAAGAAGGACAACTAATAATGCAAATTGACAACCAACACACAATCCAACAAATTTTTTTGTTACCTTCTGCAATGATATGCAACAACGAAGATGAAGAAAATATGGAATTAATACCGGTAACATCAGATAGAATTGATGAAATTGCTGAAACTTCTAGTGCCTCTAAGAAATCAAGAAAAAGAGTGAGAAGAAAGCTGAAAGAATCTCCACCATGTAAAATACTTAGGCATGATGCATTGCCTGAGGAAGTAAGAGTAGGATCAATTTTTAAGAAGAAGGAAATTTTGACTAAATTTTTCTACATCTTGGAGATAAACCAAAATGTTGAATTCACAACTGTTAGATCATGTTCAAAGAGATATGAGCTGAAATGCATTGAGGATAAATGTGGTTGGATTGTGCGTGCTACCAGAATAAAAAATTCCACACTTTTCAGGGTGATAAAATATCATAACAACCATGAATGCTCAGTTGATGCAAGAAAATCAGATCAGAAGCATGCTACATCAAATTTTATAAGTGAACAAATTTTAGAACATGTTCGAGACAAAACGATAGAGGTTACACCAGCCTTTGTAGAAAATAAAATGAAAAAGAAATTTGAAATTGACATTGGATATCACAAGGCATGGCGCGCTATTCAAAAAGCTATTGCTTGCATAAGGGGAAGAATGAAAGAGAACTACCAGATTCTTCCTTCATACCTATACATGATGGTGCATAGAAACCCAGGAACGTACACAAGCATAAAAAGTGACGAGCAGAATCGGTAAGCATAACAAATACTAACAATCAGCCTGAAGTTAAACTTCACACCTTGTGATTTGTTTTTTTTTTCTGTTTCACTGTACAAGTTTTGTTACATTTTCTTTGCTCCTGCAACATCAATAGCTGGTTGGTCCTACTGTAGACATGTTATTGTAGTAGATGCAACGTTTTTAAAGTCAAAATATAGTGGCATTATATTTGTTGTTGTATCAAAGGATGCAAACAATCAAATATTTCCTCTTTCTTTTGGTGTAGCAGAATCAGAAAACAATGAGGCATACATTTGGTTCTTCGAAGAAATGAGAAAAGCAATTCAAGTTCGTCATGAACTTATTTTCTTGTCAGATAGAAACCAGTCGATCGCAAATGGGATTAGAAAAGTTTATCCTGAAGCTCACCATGGTATCTGCCTCTATCACTTTGAGAAAAATTTAAAGCAAAGACATGCAAAAGCCATGGTAATAAATCTTTTTCAAAGCGCTGCAAGGTAATACAAATGTGAAGATTTTAAAAAGTTAATATCTCAACTCAAAAGTGTTGACAAGAAAATATACAATTACATAATGGAAGAGCCTCTAGAAAGATGGGCTCGATCATGGTTCTCACGGCGACGTTATGATATGCTGACAACAAACATTGTAGAATCAATGAATTCCGTGTTACTAAAAGCAAGAGAGATGCCTATTTTAAGAATATTAGATTACATCCAAGAAAAGTTGGGAGAGTGGTTTTACGAACGGAGGAAAAAAGCAAATGAAACTTTTTACAAAGTATCAATATGGACTTGGCTTGCAAAATGATTGTGAGTATATTTACAAAGCATGTTTTCTCTATAGCATAATCACTTCTGCTTTTTATATCTGGTACAATGATTTACTGCTTAGATATAAAAAACTTCATACTAGCTGAAGTTTTGTCCCTAGATTCTATAGTTTTGTCGTCATGAGCTTAATGAAAAACTTCAGCACAAGATGCTGAAGTTAATTAGTTCATTTAAAAACTTCAGCACCCAACATGCTGAAGTTTTGTCCCTAGATTCTATAGTTTTGTCGTTATGAGCTTTATGAAAAACTTCAGCAGAAGATGCTGAAGTTCATTCGCTCATTTGTAAAAACTTCAGCACCCCATGTGCTCAAGTTTTGTCCTGGATTCTATAGTTCATTTGTAAAAGCTTCAGCACTCTGTATGCTGAATATTGTCTTTGATTCTACAAATAATTAGTTTATTTGTAAAACTTTTAGCATGTTGTTAAACTTTAGGATTTACTTTCAGCATGTTTTCTCTATAGCATAATTACTTCTGCTTTATATATCTGCTGTAGTGATTTACTGCTTACATATAAAAAACTTCATTCTTTTTCTTTTTGAATCAATAATACACTAATATAGTTTATCTTAATTTTCTATTCCTTCTTAGGTGTTCAACCTTGATTCAATGTTGTTTAGAATAAATAGTGAAGGAATCGAATTCATTGTTGACTTAAAAAAGAGAACTTGTGACTGCTTGGAATTCCAACTTGATGAATTGCCCTGTCCACATGCAATTGCTGCTATTAATAAGAGATATTTGCAAAAATCTGATTACTGCTCAAAATGGTATTCAAAGGAAACATGGTTCAAAACATATGAAGGACATGTGAATACTGTGGGAGATCAAAAATCATGGGATATTCCACCAAATGTAGAATTTGAGATCACAAAACCTCCCGATGTGGAGATTTTACAAGGAAGAAGACAAAAGAAGAGGCATATGCCAGCGACTGAATCAGTACCATGGAAGTCTACCAAATGCAGTCGATGTAAACAAATTGGGAATAACAAAACAACTTGATTATCTTCTCCAGCACCTCATCCATATTCCAAGAAATACGCTGAGAAATACTCCAACGTTCAATAATTCTTGGTCTGAATTTAGACTTTCATTTTTGTATGATATATTTCAAATGTGATTGTTTTCGTACAAATAAAAAACACTCTTGCCCTCTTTTATATATTGCTGAAGTACAAACCACTCATTTTTTGTTGCGCAAGCTTACAAGTTTGGTTGCATTCTAAAAAAGTACGCAATGACTTCAGCAAGAAAAAACTGTATGTGAAATACATATTCTTAACACACACACACAAAACTTAAGCATAAAATGTTCAAGTTTCATTTATATGAACAACACAAAACATTAAGAAAACACAAGGCCATCAAACACATTGACAAAACAAAAGCAGAATCATAAAAAACATTAACAAAAAAGCACAATATAAAACACATAAAAAAAGGATTACAAAAACTAAGCATCATCGCCACTATCAGAACAGTACTAATCAATTTCTCGAAATATCTCGTCATTATCTGAATCGGAGATAACTATAGGATACTCGGGCAAAAGTGTGATGACCCAAAAGGTTATCCTGTATACATTTAGCTAAATTTGGGTCCCAAGGCCCCGAAAGCCTACGTTAATCTCACCTCGATATGCGTGCACATCCCGAGCAGGTAGCCGGGAAGCTTTTATGTGAAAACCTGATGAAAAATGAAATTTCTAATAATTAATTGATTAAAGTTGACTTTGGTCAACATTTTTGGTAAACGGACCCGGACCCGTGATTTGACGGTCCCGAAGGGTTCGTAGGAAAATATGGGACTTGGGCATATGCCCGGAATCAAATTCCGAGGTCCCAAGCCTGAGAAATGAATTCTTAAAGAAAATTATTTTATGATAAATATAAAGGTTTTTGAAAATGAATATTTATGTGAAAACCGTGTTACCGAGCCCGTATTGTGGCTCCGGAGCCCGGAGCAGGTTTAATATATGTTATGTGAGCTATCTGTGAAATTTGGTGTAAAACGAACTTGAAATGACGTGTTTCGGATAAAAATCGAAATAATTGAACCTTATGAAGTTTTAAGAAAATTCTATGAGTTTTGAGGTTTAATTCATTGATTTTGATGATATTTTAGTGATTTAAATGCTTAAATAAGTCTGTAGGATGATTTGGGAGTCGTGTGTATTTTTGCTTTTGAGACCCGAGGGCTCGGGTGAGTTTCGGGTAGGTAACGGGGTGTGCAAAGTGGAAAAATCTGGTGTTTTTGAGGATTTGCTGGTGTCTGGTGTAATACCCTTCGTGAACGCGGCCAAGGGCTCGCGAACGCGAAGGGTAAATCATGGTGGCCAGGGTTTTACTCTACGCGAACGCGTAGAGGGAGACGCGGACGTGGAGCAATGAGCAGTGCTTCTACGCGAACGCGTCCCCAGGGGTGCGAACATGCTTAGGGTGAGGTCGGGGGGCAGGGTAGGTTTGTTCTTCGCGAACGCAGGCGTAGGCTCGCGAACGCGGAAGCCTAGGAAGTTAGACCTTCGCGAAATTCGGCCCTGGCTCTGCGAACGCATAGGTCCTAGCTGCTAACCCTTCGCGAACGTGGCCAGTGGCCCGCGAACGCGAAGGGCAATTTTGCCCTGTGATTTTAAAATGTCAAAAACAGAAACATTACGGGATTTAACCCACTTCTTCTCAAACCTTTTCTTCCCCACTTCCC
>ML282879.1:60445-117271 GCA_005239495.1 Nicotiana undulata | reverse complement strand
GGAGCTCTTGGGGTGTGCAACAATGGAGGAAAAATTGTGTTTGGGAAGAAAATTCACAAAATGGGGCTTTTATAGGACTGCCCAGTAGTTTCCGCCCCTGCGGCCCTTGGTTCACAAGTGCGGACTCGCACCTGCGGAAAAAAAAGGTCGCACCTGCGATGGGCCTGGGCCCTGGGGGTTCTCGCTCTTGCGGACTTTGGATCACAGGTGAGGACTCGCACTTGCGTGAAATTGGTCGCGCCTGCGACAAAGGCCTGGGCCTTGGGGAGGTCGCGCCTGCGGAGCCTGGTCCGCTCCTGCGGAGCCGCTCCTGCGGAAGAAGCCGCGCCTGCGAGGGGAAGGCCGCTCCTGCGATTGATTTTCCGCTGGTGCGAGCTCGCGCCTGCGGCTGATGGACCGCAGGTGCGGTCACACCAGAAAATTCCCACCAGCTATGAAATTGCTGGTTTTTTATCCCGCTTGGGGTCCGGGAGACCCCTGGGCCCACCCGTGCCCTCGACAAATTACACCAACCAATCCCAAACTATACGACGGACTCGCTCGAGCTCCCAGAACACTAAAAACATCATCCAAACGAGGAATCACTCTCCAAAACCCCTTGGTTCCAAACTTAATATTTCAAGAAAATTCAAATGGCTGACCAATTCGCCGAACGGGTCTATACTGCTCGGAATGACCTTAAATTTTGCGGACAAGTCATAAATGACTATACGGAACTATTGCCGGTTTAGGAATTCCATTTGGACCCTGACATCAAAAGGTCCAATTCCAGGCTGAATTCTAAACCTTATGAAATCCTGAATTCGAATTCAGGTGCCGAAATACTCCTGGGTCATCAGAAACCTGAGGCGAACACACTCCCAAGTCCGAAATCATCATCCGGAGCTTCTGGAGCTGTCAGAACTCGATTCCGAGTTCGTTTGCTCAAAATGCTGCTCGGAACCAAAATTAGCCAAATAGGCTAGCCTTCAGGAACCAAGTGTTCCTGAACTGGCCAAATCACTTCTGAATCTCGAACTACCTGCCCACACAAGTCATAAGGCACGAGTAGCCGCTATGGAAAGAGTCATTCACGGGAACGGAGTCCCAACACACAAAACGACCGGCTGGGTCGTTACATAAGAAAATCACGTAAAACAAACTGGGTCAAAGAGAAACTGAACATTGAAAATACAGAGGCAACCCAGTTGAGAAAATTAACATTTATAGATGATCAAGCTAAAAATATCACCTTTCACAACTAAAATTTCACTAGTCCAAGCAAAAGAACACAAAGGAGCAAAGAATTAAGGAAAACCCAATTCAAAAATTCACATAAAACGAACCGGGTCGAAGAGAAATTGAGCATTAAAGATTCAGACAAAAGTTATACCAGTACAAAGTCATTCTCACAACAGGGTTTCTTGGGTGCTAAGTCGTCGTGATGAACAATGTCACCCGCTAACAAAAGAAGACGGAACCTCGAAACACGCCGGGAAGCTCACTGGAAAATTCGATTCGACCCCGATTAAAACTGTTGTTGTTTTGTGAAGAAAGGGGTTGTTTTCAAGCTATTTTCAGCTGAGTTTTAACGGAGCTCGGACAACGATTTTTGTGGTTGTTTCACATTGCAACATAACTGGTTTTGTTGTGGTATGTGCGTCACGGCTGCTGGTGGTTGTTTGGAGGCTGTTTTTTGGTGGTAGGTGATGAAGAGAGGTTGAGGGGGTGGCGGCAGACTGGCAGACGGGTGCTGGGTCGGCGGCAGTTGTGGTGTTTTGTTTTGGGGAGATAGCCGCTGCTTATTATTTTTGGGTTGGTCCTCTTTTTGTATAAGGTTTTTTTTTTCTAATGTGTAATGTGCTATGGTTATATAGAAGAACCTTAGGGTTAGGTTTTTTTTTGTAGGAAATGGGGTATGGGCTTGGGAATTATGGGCTTAAATTTGGGCTAAAAAATATCTAAACTTTAGCTAACTCTCTTTTAATACAAGGTAAATATACACATAATGTAAAAATTAATCTAATTAACTAAACTAAATTATATGTACCTGAAACTATTTTTGGTATTTTTCAATTATCATACTATAAATAAAATTAGGATTAGTTTAAAATCATCGCAAAAAATTAAATAATATTCCTATCAAAATACTAATATTTTCGGAAACAAAGTGGAACTATTTTTTTTTTGTATTCGACTTTTATGAAAGGTAGACAAACTAAAAGTAACGAGATAAAATATTAATTAGCTAAATAAAAAAAATATTTTTGTAAATTTTTTTTTTGTGACAAAAATAAAGTAGAAAGGTCAAAACTAGATAAAATAACGATATTAGACCTAAACTAAATATTTAAACGATAAAATGTGTAAAATCACGAAGAGGGTCAAAATTTACATGTCTACAACAGCAATTTGTCTAAAACAACCTACGGGAAAGTCCCCAACACAGAGTTAGGCAAGCCACTTATCTCGACTGCTCAACTCAACCCGAAATCACGTTCTTTCCACAAGTACCCGACTCCGAATGGTCGAAATCTATTCAATTTAATTGCATAATTTAAATATAACTTTAAGAAATTAATCTAACTAATTAATTCGAAGCTAATACGCGAAATTAGGAAAAATTTGCCCAAAAAGTTCCTCGGGCGCACGTCTCTTAATTAGGTAAAAGTTACCAATTTGGAACACCCATTCACTCACGAACACACTCGAACAAGAATCATCAAAATCCGACGTCAAAATCCCATTAAATTCTCGGATTTTCAATTGGGGAACTTTTCCCCCATTTTTCTATTTTTTCTACTCAAATTCCTTGATTAGATTAAAGAACTTACTATAGATTAATGAAATACAAGTGAAATGAGATTAGGAATCGTTACCTATTGATCTCCTCTTCAAAATCCACCCAAAATCGCCTATTCCCGAGCTCCAAATCGTTTTAGAAGTTATGAGATTCAAACCCTCGAATTTGATATTATCTGACGAGCGATTCCTCTTATGCGGTCAATTGGGCCGCACCTGCGGCTGGGCTTCCGCATCTGCGGAAATTCATTAAACAACCCAGTTCCGCACCTGCGCTCCCTTCTCCGCAGATGCGGTTCCGCTTTTGCGGTCACTGGTCCAAATGCCCAAAACCGCACCTGCGACTTCCCTTTCGCTTTTGCGGGGCCGCACCTGCGGTCCAACATCTGCAGGTGCGAAAACGCCAGAACAGCCCACATTAAATTTTGCATAAGTCCTATTTTCTTCTCGCTGAGCATCCGAAACAGACCCGAGGCCCCCGGACCTCAACCAAACCTACCAACTGTTGATACCCAATTTTTTTCAAAGTATTTTTTTTGCATATATACCTTCAAAATCATGCATTAATAGCAATTGATATTTTTCCATAATTTTTCTACAATTTTATTAATTTGTCCAGTATTTTATTTCCAATAAATAATTATAAAATTGCATCACAAATGATTTCAAAAGAGTTTCTTGATTTAATTTATTGTTTATGGTCCTATTAAGGCCAAATTATTCCATAAATAGCCAATTTGGCACCTTTTGGCTATAATTGCAATAACTTTGCAATTATAGCCCATGCATATAATTTTGTGCTGTTTTTACCGGAAATTAGTCCTTCATATCTTTAAATACCAAGTAATCATTTTAAAGTTATTTTCATGCATGATTTATTTTTATAATTAGTAATTATTTATAAAATGATTTTATTAAAATATCTTGGTATTTAACAAATAGCCCATTCCTATTTCAATTTTAGCCTAAATTAATTAACCAACCCCTATTAAACCAGCCCAAAAACGTCTGATTAAACCAACCCAAACCCCAAGCCCAATTCCTAAATCTACTCGGCCCAGTTCTGGTTAGATCTTGGCCGTTGATCAATTTTGATCGACGACCCGGAATTAATCTTTCCTAATTTAATCTAAAGACCACCCCAAACCCCCTCATTCTCTCATCCTCACCCGCCGTCACTCCTCTCATTCTCTCTCAAGCTCTCTCTGCCCTAACCATGGCTTCCACCCGCCGTTGTTTGCTCGCCGTTGATTATGGTGGTTCACCACCACCCCTAGCCCTAATGGCTCCCTCCCCATGGCCGGAACTCTTGCTACCCTGAGGTCCTTAAGGGACCAGTGGCTGTTCAATCACACCCCCTGGGCCTGTGCTCGCCGTTCCCAGGCCACCATGGCCCGATTGAGTAAGATCTTCACATTTTATCACTAAATCTATGACTTCTAAGTCAGAATCTCTCTGTCTTTGGGTTATCTCTCTCAAAACCCCAATTTATCTCTCGACTCTTTAGATCTGAGGATATTTGAGTTGTTTTACTCTTTTTTCATGAGAATCTTTCTGATTTTTGAAAGCGTCTCTTCATCTTCAAAACTAGGGTTTCTAAAACCTTTCTTCAAAACGATTTTTGCTGATTTTCTTAGTGTTATTCCTTGATTCTTACGTGTTTAATCGATTTGTTAAACTTCCTTTTAACCCTAATAAGTTATGTTGAAAACCCCTAATTGTTTGGCTTTAGTCTTGGGTTCTGAGTTTGTCTTTGCTGATTTGCTCATTTGATTTGTCTGAATATCTGTTTCTCATGAATATGTTTCGAGTTTCTGTGATTTTTACCCTATTGTGCTTATTAGGGTTTCTGATTTTGTTTCTTCCTGCCTATATTATGTCTATTTCGTTTATTCACAGAAATTTATATTAATTTCCCTTAATCAGTACTATTTTTATTTGAATCCCTGAATTCCTATGATTGATACCCTTTACTGATTTCCTGTGGTGATATCCTTTACTGATTTCCGACCCTTAAATTATTTTCCTGCCTTATTGTGTGGTTGACTATACTGTTAATTAATCCCTACTGTTGTTTCCTTAATTAGACCTTATGTACCTAGCCCTAATTGCTTACTCTGTACCTACTGTGTTTGAATTATTTCCTTAGTTGTTATACTCCAGCTATATATGATTTCTTTCCTTATTTGTTACCTGTTCTTTACCGTTTGAAATGACTCCCTTAATTGAGGGGAGACTTGGACTGATTTTATTCTTAATTGATTCTGAGTTCTATAATTACTAAACAATCTGATTCTTACCTTATTTACCTAGTTTTCAAACTACTATATATATTGCTCTCTTCTACTCTCACTGAACAAGTCTTCGAGACACGAACTCACTGGTTCACAACTCTCTTACACTTAAAAGTTTCTGCTATTTCTTGTTACTTGCTACTGTTATTGAAATTAGCCGGCTGCTAGCCAAGGCTAATTATTGCATTCTACTGTTCTTCACTTTGTACCTACTCTCTTTAACTGGTATGTTCTGATTTCAATTCAAGTTCCAAAACCAATGTGTTTCTTCTACTGCTTCAGTTTATCATTTTACTAATCTGTTTCTGTCTATTGTTTGGCTTTCCAACATGTGGTTAATTTGTTTTGCTTAGTACACTAGTTATGTATTAACCCCTTTTAGGATCAACATGTTTATGAACCTGTAATCTGTCTAAATTTGACTATACTCTGTTTCTGAGTGTTTGTTTACTTGCTACTTAGTTTCTGGTATGCACATGTCTGCAAAGTAATCTGTTACCCTAAGTTGTTCTGATTCTATGCTTGATCATGTCCTCCACTGCCTGTTTCGGAGTTCATACATCTATATGTATTATTAGCTACCCCCTAATCCCATGAACCCCCTACAAGAACTTCTATGTTTCTGTCTGTTATGTGTTCACATACATACTCTATGTGTCCCCAAACTCCCATTGCCCCTGTGTGAAAGACTGTCGTTTGAAGTGATTCTGATCCTGTTTTGTTTTGAGTTACCTTGATGTTTGTTTGGTTCCTCAAGTGTTTATAATATTCTTACCTAACTTATTTCACTACTAAACACCTCTTATATTTTGTATAAAACTTCAACTGAGTCCTTTACAAACTGTTTTCATATCAAAACCTTTTCAAAACTATGTCAAGTACTCTCACTCTACTCTTAGGCCCTTAGGTTCTGCCCCTCCAGTGTGTAACTGCCTTGGGATTCCTGTGATATCCCTCTAATCTATGATGCACTAGGGCTGGCTCTTCCACAATGCACTTACTCAGTTCTGGTTATGAAGTATGGGTGTGAGCACTGCTCGGGATCCTTGAGGTCCTTAGGGAACTCTGACACACCCGGACATGAGAAATACTGTGAAACTTTGACAATTGAGGGTATGAACATCTGGTATACTTGGGCCTGCTTCAGGCTCCCTATAGTTTAACTTCTTTTTTTTAAAATCTATTTATGTAATTTATTCAGCTGGTTTATAATAATTTTACAAACAGATATTGGGGATGGCTAGTGAAACGGGGAGGGTAGTTATGTAATTCTATCATTGGGTAGAAAACATGTCTTAGGATATGCATTACTTCTATCTGAATTAGAATCCATGTTCTAGGACTCATATATTCATACAAATCATGCCAAGCATGCACTAGATATCATGTCCCTAGGATCTCATGTCTACTGTTTCAGCATCTCATCCATGTTTATGTCTATCACTTAAAAATCCTGCTCCTAGGATAATAAACAACGTTAATATAAAAGCTGTTACTCTTGTGCAGTCAGAACCATGTCTTAATAATTCTGTAACTCTTTTGTGCATTTAGAAACCATGCCTTAGGAGTTCTGAAATTGTGTGTCAACAATTTTGCATTTTGCATATTAGATACCATGCTCTAAGATTCCGTTTGCATCTGCTTAACCACACCTAGTTTAAACTACTGATTCATGAAAAGGTATAAAACGGTCTCACGTATAATTTCCATGTCTGTTATTAATAAAACTGGTAACAATCTCCGCATTCCCAAATTTACATCACTTAGAACATCATGTTTTAGGTAAAACAACCTCTGAACTATTTAATAATTATGGCAACTGTTATCCTACACAGTCTCACGTCTAGGAAAGCCTTAGGTAATTAATCTCAATAAAACTGGCAAACTATTTGATTGTGTTTAAAGACTCACAGGTTTTAAAATCAGTAGGCAAACTGATTAGGGCCCTGGTTATGAGTTTATGAAACAAAGCTGCATATTTCTGTGCATTGATATTCACTTAGATATCCTGTCTAGGATCCTGTCTAATAAAACTGCCTCTTGTTTGTGTTTGAGACGTGCTGCTTACGTGCATTAACTGTGGAGGTAAATCCGAGCCTCATAACTGCTTTCCTGCATTTATCTGATCAGTCTTACTTGTTCTTGCCTGTCGCCTAGAATTTTACCCTTTTTAGACCCTTAGGGGTTTGCCTAGAACTGCCTATATCTGGAGGTCCTAAAATTATTCCAGGACTATAAGGAAGGGACGGGTAACAACACGCCTAGAGTTCGTTAAATAAAACTCGCTCAATAATCGCTAAGGGGTGGGACAACGGGTAGAAAGGATATGATGACCAGTGCGCTAATGCCACATGTAGCCCCTCGTTGAGGAGTGATTACCGGGCATTGAATTGATGTGATCCTATAGGATAAACAACTTAGGACTCCCATATCCTTTACATATATGTGCTTAGACTGTTAGTCTTTTCAAACTTTATCACATATGTGTGCTTAGACTACGAATCTTTTCAAATCACTATTTGTTTATATGTGTATACTTTGACTGCCTATTTCCTACTTGTTTAATTCACAAAGCTCGTTTGGTTGGGAACCACAATTGTGGACTTTGAGGGGTGCCTAACACCTTCCCCTCAGAGTAATTTCAAGCCCTTACCCAATCTTTGGTTATTCAATTAGTGTTATTATGACCCTTAATAGGTGCCCTAACTCACCTTAATTCGTTAGGTGACGACTCTTCAAATCCTTCACATCCCTCATCTCAAAAGGAAATGAGTTGTCCCAATAATGTCAAAAACCCTGACCGATCCGAAAGGAGAGGAAAAAGGGGGCGCGACAGCATGACGACTCTGCTGGGGATTTTAGGCTTTTACCATTTCAAACCTGCTTTGTGAATTTTTCTTTACTTTCTAATATCTGCACCCTTTTCCTTTCCCCTTTATGTGCAATTAATTTTTTATTTCTTTCAAGTATTTATTTTTCCAAGAACAAAACTGACATGTTTCTTTGTTTTCCTTTGCAACTGCTTTAAATTGTAACTGTTGTATTTATAGCTTTCATAACGTTCAAATACATGACAACATGCTTTTATTGCTTATTTATTGATGCATAATCATGCTCAACATCATATTCCACTCGTGCCTATACAAATCCTATAGCAACGCTTGATGAGTGGTTGCGCTCTTCCTATTTATATCACCCCCTAAATTCGGAAAGGCTTATTTGTGGTAAAATCAGTCGATCAGCGGTGCAGTCGATGGTTTCGTGCCTTCCCCCTTGAGTTGTCCGCTCAAGGGTACCAGTCTAAAACCCCACAGAAACCTTACTCTATTATACTGTGCATGCATCATGGTCAAACCTAGCCGGGTTAATGTGTCGTCCGCACAATAACCCTTTAAGACAGCCTTGTCCAAAGTCCATCGGGGTTTTCATAATCCCAACGGACGCAATCACGTTCTGTGCATTTATTTGGAGAACTAAATGCTTGTATGCTAATCATGAATGTATAAATAGTCAAGTCTGGCGGGGGTAAGGGCATAACTATTTTTGTCTTGCAGAAATATGAGGCACGAAGTCCCCATATTCGGCATGGTTAGCAATATCCCTCCAATGCTCCTGAATTGGTGGGAGGATCTTCCCTCCAGTGATAAGAAACACGTCAAGAAATACCTGGGCAATCTACCCTCAGTTCTGGACATCCAATCCAACAACATGTTGATTGAGGCTGCCACCTTATTTTGGGATAGCGAAAGAGCTGTATTCCGCTTTGGGAATATTGAGATGACACCGGTTCTAGAAGAGATAGGAGGACTAGCTGGGTTAGTTTGAGAAACCCCTGGGTTGTTTGTGCCCGAGAACCGCACGGGCAGAGGTTTCTTGAAAATGATGGGGTTGAAGAAGAATGCTGAGTTGGAGTGTCTGAAACAGTCATACATACCCTTCGAGTACTTATATGAAAGGTACGGTCACAATAAGTCATACCGTACTTATCATGACGATCTTGCCATCACTTCTCTGGGTCATATCTATCGTAGGGTATTCATATTCATTGTATGCTTTCTGGGATTGATAGTGTTTCCAACCAAGAAGGAAATGATTCACACTAGGCTAGCCATGGTAACCAAGGCCTTGATGGAGGGGATTGACGGGCAAGCCTTCAGCATTGTCCCTATGATCATATCTAATATTTACCGAGCCTTGGAACACTGTCAAAGAGGAGCTAAGCATTTTCAGGGTTGCAACCTGTTGCTGCAACTATGACTATTAGAACATCTCCAAAAGGGTCAATACCACCAAGAACTTCCGCGAAGGGCTTGGAATGACCATATCGCTTTCCATCACCCCAAGCGGATGACATATATTCCCAACAGATTTGCTCATCCAGAGACTGCCAAAGAGTGGGTAGAGTTCTTTGATAACCTAACTGAGGAGCAGGTACATTGGATGTTCGAGTGGTTCCCAACGGACGAATTCATCATCAGGTCCAGGGATGCACCACACCTAGTGCTGATCGGGTTAAGAGGTATATATCCGTACGTTCCTCTCCGAGTCATGAGACAAGCAGGAAAAAAGCAAGTTGTGCCAAGGGTTGATAAGATGAGCCATTTCCGAGATAACTTCCAAGATGACGATGTTCCCTACAAGTGCCAAGCCCAACACATGTGGCACTGAAAAATCATAATGGAGAAGAATACTATCGAATCAGACAGGTACCATGCAGGATGTGCGCCTTTCTACCTGGCGTGGTTAGAAGATGACTTGGACGGGTTAGTGAGGCCAGGGATCAGCCGAGGCCACAAAATCATAGACAAGAATGCCTAGGCTCAGGTCAAGTACAAGCGTCTGCGCAAGAGGATCCACGAGTCTGAGAATGAGCACCGAGAGATACATGAAACCAACAAAAGGTTGATCAAAGAATAGAAAGACATGGCCATCCGTTCCAACAAGAAGCTGGGATACTTGGAGCGAGGCATAGTAGAGCTGGAAGGTAAAATCATCAAGAGGGTCGAAGACTGCCATAAATCCGAGGGAAATGAAGGAGGACACCTGGCCAGAGCGTACATGCTGCTGGGACTGCGTGAGCTAGGGAATTTGTTCGATGGGATCAAGGATGCCGAATCTAGGGAGGGTCCTTCTGGGACCAAGTAGGCTAGGTTTTTATTTTTGCTTTTATCAATGTAATATGGCCAAGTGCCATTAGTGACTTTATTTTCAGTTTATTATTTAGTGTCATTTTGGATTCATCTATTTATATTAATGAAATGAGGCATTTTGGCATCTAAGTTCTCCAAATCAACTTGTCGCTAGGCCTACCTTGGGCATAACGAGGCTCCCAAATTAGGACACGCTTTATACTCCTGCAATATGTGTTTAAATACCGCAAATATTTTCTTATGATCCTCACTGACTTGACTACCTTTTGTTTTGTTTTTGTTTTTTTTCTTTTGATTATTCCCCTCCCCAAATGTTGGTTCGTGCATTCTGGCATCATCATCATACCACACAAGATCCAGGGGCCCTCCACCTTCTCCTCCTCCTAATTCACCTAAGGGAAAAAGCAAAGGCAAAGGCAAAATGGAAGATTTGAGCAATATCAGAAAGGAAAACACAATGCCAGTTGAACGAATAGAAGCTTCTGACAGTCAAGGTACTCAGGTCCAGAACGACGCTATGTCACAACTCGAGCAAAGGTTGTTGAAGCTCCAAGGGGAGCTTGAGCATGTCTGAAATTTGGCAAATCTATCCTTCTCACTTAGTGTTCCAGATGTCAATCATCCAAACACTCACAACCCCATACCTCCTCAAAATACCCCAAACAAACAGAATCCTCCCACAACTCACCACCATACGACTCCACCGAAAAATCAAACTATTCCACCGCAACACCAACACAAAACTTTCCACACTCCGAAAAACACCCTACTGATCATCCCTGAACAACAAAACTCCACAAATGACCACCTCTATGCTCAGGCGCCAGGCCATCATAACAACCCCATATACGTGGAGACTCTACCTCACTCCCCCCAACCCATTTCTTACACACCTGAATCCAGTGAGAAGGATATGCTTATTAAGAACTTGGCCGAAGAACTCAAGAAACTGACTAGCCGAGTTCAAGGTGTTGAAGGAAGTAAGAGAGTTGAAGGATTGAACTATGCAGACCTCTGCATACATCCCGATGTTGAATTACCATAGGGTTACAAACCTCCTAAGTTCGAGATGTTCGACGGTACAGGTGATCCTAGGGTCCATCTGAGGACCTATTGTGATAAATTGGTTGGAGTAGGAAGAGACGAGAAGATTCGTATGAAGTTATTCATGAGGAGCCTCACGGGAGATGCTTTGTCTTGGTACATCAGCCAAGACCCTAAGAATTCCAATTGGGTAAACATGGAATTAGACTTCATGGACCGATTTAGGTTCAATACAGAGAATGCACCAGACGTATTCTATATCCAGAACCTCAAGAAGTATCCCACCAACTTTTCGCGAGTATGCCATTTGCTGGAGATCTAAAGCAGCCAAGGTCAGGCCTACCCTAGACGAAGAACAAATGGACAAATTCTTTGTTGAGGCACAAGATCCGCAGTATTACGAGAGGCTAATGGTGATAAAAAATCACAAATTCTCTGACATCATCAAGCTAGGTGAGAGAATTGAAGAAGGAATTAAGAGCGGAATGGTTACTAATTTTGAAGCACTACAAGCCACGAACAAGGCCTTGCTGTCTGGTGGCATATCCAAGAAGAAAGATGTGGGGGCCGTAATGGTTGCACAGGGACCTGAATCCCCATTGACATATCGAACCTCTCCACTTACATACCAAGCACCCCCGCCCACATATCAGCCAGCACCTCCACCAACATATCAACCGTCACCTCCACCTACTTACCAACCCGCATCTCCCAGATATTCCCAACCAACCACTGTTTATCATACATACAACTCACAACCTTCTCAATACCAGTCACCTCCAGCTCGCCAAAATTTCCCAAGACCTCGACCCAACTTCGACCGGAGGCCGCCTAAATAATATACCGCCATTGACGAACCTATTGACCACCTGTATGAAAGGCTGAAAGCTGCTGGTTATGTCACTCCTATCCCTGCTGTAACTTCGGAAAATCCATCCCAGTGGGTCAATCCAAATAAAACATGTGCATACCATTCCGGCATGAAAGAGCGTACCATTGATGAATGACGCTCACTGATGGATACATTCAGTCTCTGATTGATAACAAAGTCATCCAGGCTAAGGAAACTACTCCCAATGTCCGCAATAATCCGCTCTCAGACCACAAGGGTGGAGGCATCAATGTGATAGAAATAGAGGAGGAATGGGACCCATAGGGGTCAATCGGGTTGATCAAAGAAGGTGATGACCCCAAGAAGCCAGCAGTTACTCTCAATCCCATCATAGTGCAGATTCAGCCGTCAGGAGGCATTGAGGTAACCACATCAGTCCCATTCAAGTTTGAAGTGGCACCACCTGCAGACGCACTAGCACCATTCGAGGTTGAAATAACACCACCTGCAATGACTCCTATCCCATTTGAAGTGAAAGTAGCCGAACCCATCACAGTGGCAGTGTCGACTACGTCGTTTTTCAGCACTAATGTTGTACCCTGAGATTACGTAGCTGAGGTAAGAAGGAAAGGAAAGGTCAAAATAGAAGAAGATGTTGCCGCATAGGGGATGACCAGGACCGGCAGGGTCTATACACCTGAACACTTGGAAGAGTCTAGCAAACATGCTTCCAACAGACCACACATCATTGAAACAAGTCCAGGTGATCTTTGGAGAAGTGAAAGCCAAAGAATATTCCATTATAGATCAACTTAACAAAACTCCGGCACAGATATCCATCCTATCATTGCTGCAGAACTCGGGAGCACACGGAATGCGTTGATGAACGTGTTGGACGGAGCATATGTGCCTAATATTATCACCAATGGAGAAATGGCCAACATGGTAGGGCAGGTACTGGAGAGTCACAAAATCACTTTCACGAGGATGAACTACCACCCAAAGGGCTAAGTCACAACAAGGCACTGCACATCACTGTGCAATGTGAGGATTATTTCATTACCAGGGTTCTAATCGACGGAGGATCCAGCCTCAACATTTGCCCACTAACAACACTCAAGAGATTGGGCAAGGGATTGTACGAGATACGAGATGGGTCCATGAATGTAAAGGCTTTCAACGGCTCTCAAAGGTCCACCATCGGAGAAATCAGTCTTTGTCTACAGATGGGACCTACATGGTTTGAGGTTGAATTTCAGGTGATAGATATATCCGCATCCTATAATCTGTTATTAGGCGACCATGGATACATGCTGCTGGGGCTGTGGCATCAACATTGAACCACTCAGTGAAATTTGAGTGGAATCACCAGGAAGTAATCATCCATGTAGATAGAAGAAACCATATCTATAACCGCCAGACCATCCCGGTAGTTGAGGGTAGAAGAAGGCTGGGTGGAGAAAACTACCACCACATCGAGCGGGTCAACGCAATAGACAAGGACAAGTGGTGGGACAGTAAGATCGAAAGCATATTGAATTGGAGCGGGTACGAGCCTGGCAAAGGACTCAGTAAGAATCTTCAAGGGATTTCCAAACCAAAACAGCTGAAGCGCCATGGCACCATTTTTGGTCTGGGATACAAATACACATGGCAAACCAAATACACATACCAATATATGAACTTTGTCGAACCTCTGGAACACACAAAACAACATCAAAACACCGAATCAAATCTCGGATTCAAGTCTTAGAACTTCTAAACTTCTAAAATTCGCCAACGATGCCGAAACCAACCAAACCACGTCCGAATGACATGAAATTTTGCAGACAAGTCATAAATCACATACCGAAAATATATCATACCAATTGAAATTCCCCACTAATTCATCTCAACTGATAAAATCATAATGCTCACTGAACTCACATCTCGATGGAGTATCAAATCACGGCTCGTAAACAAAATACTTAGGAAAAATTACATTAAGCCCACCATGATGAACAACAAGGACTCACTTCTAGTCTCACCACTCTCAATGATGAATAAAACAACGATAGACACGGGTTACCACTCATAGAATCTCCCAACATGAGCAAGCATGAAAAATAGAGTGCAAAGCATGAAACTCACTTATCAATAAAGCAACAAATAAGGGAAACTCGTCCCGACCAACAGAACTATAGTGAAATACAAATGGTGCCCCTCTTTAACACATCAAAACATACATGGGTGATAATATCTAGCACATCGGCCTCTAGTTTACTATATGAAACACATCAATGGGTCGGGCCTCCCCCTCTTGGGCGCCCTTTACTCACCTGAATTCCCTACTATAACACACCTGCCTGAATCCTGGAACAATCTCTCACCATGTGGCTAACATCTCCACGCTCAAAACAACCTCTCTACTGACGTGGCTGTGGAAACCATACAATACGAGTCCTCTGAGACCCATGAGTACCCGAAACCCCATGCACGGCTGGTAATGCAAACTGAACTGGCTGACCCTCAAAACCTCTACTGTGACGTACCCTACCTCCATAATAAGGACCAGTAGATCTCTCCGGCCTATGTGTCCTCCTTACTTACCTGTGCTCTCTCTCTTGATCTCCTCTGTCCTCTCGCTCCCGGTTCCACATGACTTGTAACCGGCGAGCGATTCCTACCGCCTGCTGAAACGAGACATCCGACTCTAACTCTCGAGTCCTGCTGAACCGAATATCATGCCTGAGTCCCTAAATGAATCTACGGACTTGCCTCCTAACTGAAACAACCAAGTGAGGTGCATATCTAGCCAACTCACTGAATCCGACGACATACTCTAACACTGACATCGTGCCCTGATGCAACTGCTCAAACTCCATGCGCCATGCCCTTCGAAGGGACTGGGGTGCAAACTCTCTCAAGGACATCTCTAAAACTGACCCCATGAAAGTGAAGCTGATTCGGCCGGGCTACCCCAACTCATATGCCCGCCACTACTGACAAACCGCTCCTCTGTATCGAGATATGACAAAAATAACCCTTCTCGTCTCCACAATACCCGAAGTACGAAAAATGTAGTGACACTCCTCCAGGAAACCCTGGGCATCATCTGTCGTCAATCCACTGAAAGATATGAGGGTGGTGCTCCTTGTACCTCTCAAGTCCAAGGTGTTCTTCCTCCGATGTTGCTGCCCTAACCACGGGCAGAACTGAAACCACATGTTGTGCTTCCATGAAAACTGGAACCTGACCAACATGATCTCACTGCTCTAGAGTGTAGAGGGTGAGAGTCTGAACTCCTCCCCTGATCTGTGAAGTAGCTGGTGCACCTGGAATCAATCCCGCCTGAGTCAATGCACCAATTGTACTCGAAAACTGCGCCTAGGTCTCCTGAAGTCCGGGGTGGCAACAGACACCTCCAGTACCTGTCCCACAACTGGAACTACTGGTGGCTCCTCAACGGCTGCTCTGGTAGTCATCTTAACTGCGGCGCGTGCTCCTCGTCGGCCTCTATCTCTGACCCTTGCGACATTTGCTTCGTGGTAACATCATCAAAAACCGCAGCTCGTGTCCTCACCATCAGTGAGAGAATGGAACGATAATTTCAAACTTCAAGATCAATGAACTCGCATGATATGAATGAAGGAAGTGAAGTTATCCTAATAGTTCCGCAGCCTCTCGAAGATAAGTAAAGACGTCTCCGTACCGATTCGCAAGACTCTACTAAACTCGCTTATGACTCGTAGCACCTATGAACCTAGAGCCCTGATACCAACTTGCCACCACCCAATTTTACTCCATTGGGTATCGTGACAGCACCTAGTCTTAAGGACTAGGTAAGCCTAACATTTAGTAATACATAAATCATAATATTGAAACTTTAAAATGCTTCTTGATATAAATCTCTGTACATTACATATCATCCCAAAACCCGGTAAGTACAAGTCATAAGCTTTAACGAATCTACACTAGAATCTCTAGTTACCACTGTTCGGAATGAATACAATAGCGTATGAATAACAAATATAAGAAAGTGACTCCGAAACCGCGAACGCTGAAGCGGTTTTACCTTGAGTCTCCACAACAGCAACCCGCTGCAAACTATCGATCGGCCGACTATGCAACACATGGAATCTACACAAAAACAAAGTGCAGAAGTGTAGAATGAGCACACCACAACGGTGCCCAGTAAGTATCAAGACTAACCTCGGTGAAGTAGTGACGAGGACTAGTCAGGACACCCACTGGTCTAATAAATCAAACAGGCATAATATCGGAATGACAAGATGTAATATCTATCTAATGACTACACAATATAGTAACCAACAGAACAACTATAAAGCGGAAAGAAATACAGCAAACAACAACGGAGCAGCATAATAATACACATAAAAGATGGATGAAAATACAAGCCAAAAACCAGAAAGCACAATACAGCAAGAACAAGTAATAATTCAGCACTGCAACAGTTTCCATGTCAGGCATTAGCCAACAACCCCAAGTGTTTTTGGAAAATACTTCAAGTGTAAACCTTCACCCGTAAGTTTGTATTGAAAGCTTTGAATATAATCATTTCAAATAGAAAACTTTCTTTGAAATATACTTTTCTCCGAATATATATACATATATTTTTAGAATGAAAATCTTTAAAACATAGTTCTTTCAAAATAAAAGGTTTTCAAATATACTCCCCCGATAAATGCCTTTCACATATTGTTTTCTGCAAGACAAATGCTTTTCAAATATACCTTTGAAATAAAAGTCCTTCAGACATAGTTTTTCCTCAAGATAAATGCTTTTCAACTATAATTTTCAATATATATCTTTCGATCATCATCTCTTCAAGTTAAAGCTACCGGAACTTTGTCCGTAGTTCATAACTTGTCATGCAGTACAGGGGAAAAGCTCTCGGAATACGTCTGTAGTCCCAATTTAAATATGCAATGCAGTACAGGGGGAAAGCTCCCGGAATACGTCTGTAGTCCCAATTTAAATATGCAATGCAGCCAATAGAGATAACAACCACAACAAGACAGAAACATCGTACATCGCCACAACAATCACAAGGCAACAAAGATAGAAATGTTATGTACGACGACCAATCAAATCAAGAACTTAAGTCACCAGCACAGTAGAACTCATTCATAAGGAATAACCACCAAAAGGAAATAATCCGCAATACATCTCCATCATCATTCTCCCCCGGGGCTGATTAATTAGGTTAAGGAAAATATGAGGCGACCCTATTAAAGAGAGAATTAATGATACATCGACTCTCTTGGATTTCACGTCATAGCATATATATACTCGGACTGAGCATATCCAAGAAATACATAAGTGGTCGCCTTGGGGACAATTTTGCTCTTAACTGTGCAGGAATATGAACAAAACACGTGCATCCAAACACTCGAACACAGCTTAACCAGAGAGAAACAAGACACAACAACAGACCCACAATATTCAAGTCAGCAATAAGAAACCAAATCATCCCGGCAAAGGAAACAACTATAACCAATCTCGCTTAAACAATTAGCTTCACAGAATAAAACCCAACTTGCACCAACGCTCAGTAATAGGAAACACCAAGTAAATACCATCAACATGGATAATTATCTAACTAAACCTAAGTAGAACTTAAGGGAAAAACATATAAACCACAATATACGACTCACGGGCATGCTTGACGCCAATATATAGATATTCCAATTACTACTAAACATTTATAGGGCGAGATGATACAAATTCTAGCTAAGTAGGCAGTTTATGAAGAAAATATAACATAGTGACAGAAGAGGTAAAATATTCAGCTAAGTCAATTAAGATCAAATAATCAACCAGGGAATTCTAAAAGCAAGTTATTCTAATTTAGGCAGGAAATGATGGAATTAGCAATCAAGAACGTAGTCATAGCAATTACAACTTCATACAAAGGCGTATAAGGACCTAAGAACCCTAAAAGGTCAACCTATTTGAAAATTAGTCCGGGTATGCACTCGTCACCTCGTGTACACGGACTACAATCAGCATAGAAGACTCAAATCTTAAGGGGTAGTTCCCCTACACAAGGTTAGGCAAGATACTTACCTCGACGGCGACAACCCGATCTAAAATGACTTCTCGGGCTAAAAGACCTCCGGACGGCTCAAAATCAACTTAAACAACTTCAAAATACACATAAAATGTATAAGGAACTATTCCGAATAATAAAGTTTCAATCTTTACAAAATATAAAAAATGACCCAAAGGTCGACCCCCGGGCTCGCACCTCGGAACCCGTAAAAGTTTACAAAAATCCGAATACCCATTCCAATACGAGTCCAACCATACAAAATTTATCAAATTCCGATACCATTTGGTCCCTCAAATCACGATTTTTCATTTAAGAAGTTTTCTTTCAAAACCTACATTTTCTTCAACCCAAAACACAATTTAAATGGTAAAAACAAGGATAAAATCATGGAATATATATAAATCTAGGTGAAGAACACTTATGCACTCGATTAGCTTGAAAAACCCCAAAAATCGCTCCTAAATCCGAAGTCCAAAACTCAAAATATGAAAAAATGGCTAACCCTCGCTTAAATGGAATCTGCCAGGACTTCCGCACCTGTGACCAACTTAGCCGCATCTGCGCATGGCTTATCGCACCTGCACCCCTTTCCGCTTCTGCGCCCAAGAGCCCGCTCCTGCGGCGCCGCATGAGCGCCCAAATACTCTGCACCTTTGGAGGCTGCCAGTCCTCCTCCTTTCGCACTTGCGCACCCTTTTCCGCACCTGCGAAGCTCGCACCTTCGGTTCCCTATCCGCAGGTGCGGTCGCACCAGAATAGCAGCACCATATGCATTTCCAAACTTCAAACTTCCCGTTAACCATCCTAAACCACCCCGAGCCCCTCGGGATCTCACCCAATTACACCAATAGGTCACATACCAATATATGAACTTAGTCGAACCTCTGGAACACCCAAAACAACATCAAAACACCGAATCAAATCTCGGATTCAAGCCTAAGAACTTCTAAACTTCTAAAATTCGCTAACGATGCCGAAACCAACCAAACCACGTCCGAATGACATGGAATTTTTCAGACAAGTCATAATTAACACCACGGACCTACATCCACTCTCGGAATTCCATTACGAGCCCGATATCAAAATTTCACCTATCAGCCGAAATCGTCGAATTTCTAACTTTCGCTGAATTACCTCAAATCACTCTACGGACCTCCAAAACTGATTTCGGACGCGCGCCTAAGTCCAAAATCACCATACGAAGCTGTTGACATTAACCAAAACTCATTCCGAGGCCGTTTACACAAAAGTCAAACCTCCGGTCAACTTCCATCACTTAAGCTTCAAAAATTGAATTTTTTCTCCAAATTCGACTCCGGATTATCTGATAACTGAATCCAACCACGCACGCAAGTCGATACACCCAATGTGAAGCTGTTCAAGACCTTACGCCACCGAATGGAGCTTAAATTCTCAAAATGACCGGTCGAGTCGTTACATTCTCCCCCTCTTAAAACAAATATTCGTCCTCGAACGTGCCAAGATTCACCTCGAACTCATCAAATCACTGAATGCACACTTCCAACACACCCGCGGGTGATCCCACATCACCCCAACCTACATAATCTTGATGACCCAATCACAACTGCAATATAGCCTTTCTATCACCACTGATAAGCTTCCAACCTCAACTTCTCACCTTCTACTCATTTCCAAAAGACCCGATTCTAAATCCATATCCGGCATTAGCCTCAACCAGCTGCATCATCTCATGACTATACCCATAAGGTACGACCACACAATATATCACATCACACATGGGCTCAAAATAACACTTTTGATCACAATAGCTGCCCGAAATCAACCCAGCATTGGCAATTAGCCTCAAATCTGAAGGAACTCTGTTTCCAAGCCCCATAATATTGATAATGATGCAACAAACACGAAGACCTCATTACTAAACACCCGAATCACCAAGCCACAACTAACACCACCGGGCACACACCCCGCAAGCTAAAACTAAAGAAGCACGTAACGAAAATGACTGAATATGAAAAGAGAAACATATAAGGAACTATCAAACAAGCCCATAGGCACAACTCTCTATCAATACTGACTTACGAAAGCAATATAACAAGGAATAATCAAAGCATATGAACAAACCACAAGGATCCCATCTTGATAAAATTTCCACCGAGGTACTCAGCCTGGTCCACCAGAACATCAGCACCATATGCATTTCCAAACTTCAAACTTCCCGTTAACCATCCTAAACCACCCCGAGCCCCTCGGGATCTCAACCAATTACACCAATAGGTCACATACCAATATATGAACTTAGTCGAACCTATGGAACACCCAAAAAAACATCAAAACACCGAATTAAATCTCGGATTCAAGCCTAAGAACTTCTAAACTTCTAAAATTCGCCAACGATGCCGAAACAAACCAAACCACGTCCGAATGAACTAAAATTTTGCAGACAAGTCATAAATAACACCACGAACCTACAGCCACTCTCTAAATTCCATTCCAATCCTGATATCAAAATTTCACCTATCGACCGAAATTGTCGAATTTCTAACTTTCGCCGAATTACCTAAAATAACTCTACGGACCTCCAAACCGATCTCGGACGTGCGCCTAAGTCCAAAATTACCATACGAAGGTGTTGACATTAACCAAATTTCATTCCGAGGCCATTTACACAAAAGTCAAACCTCCGGTCAACTTCCATCACTTAAGCTTCAAAAATTGAAAATTTTCTCCCAATTCGACTCCGGATTATCCGGTAACTGAATCCAACCAGCACGCAGGTCAATACACCCAATGTGAATCTATTCAAGACCTTACGCCACCGAACATAACTTAAATTCTGAAAATGAGGTCGGGTCATTACATTCTCAGTCCACCGGAACGGAGCACCCTTCTAGGTCAGTCTGGTCATAGGCGCTGCAATAGATGAAAATCCCTCTACAAAGCGATGATAGTACCCTGCCAAACCAAGGAAGCTGCGGATCTCTGTAGCCGATGACGGCCTAGGCCAACTCTGCACTACCTCAACTTTCTTTGGATCTACCTTGATCCCATCACAAGACACCACATGGCCTAAGAATGCCACTGAATCAAGCCAAAATTCACACTTAAAAAATTTTGCATACAATTTCTTCTCCCTCAAAGTCTGAAGCACAATCCTCAAATGCTGCTCATGATCCTTCTAGGACCGGGAGTATATCAAGATGTCGTCAATAAACACAATGATGAAGGAATCAAGATAAGGCCGGAACACACTGTGCATCAAATGCATAAAGGTTGCTGGGGCATTGGCCAGCCCAAATGACATGACAAGAAACTCATAGTGGCAATATCTGGTCCTAAAGGAAGTCTTCGGGATATCCGGCTCCCGAATCTTCAACTGATGATAGCCAGATCGCAAGTCAATCTTGGAAGATACCCTATCACCCTGTAACTGGTCAAATAGATCATCAATGCGAGGCAAATAATACTTGTTCTTTACTGTAACCTTGTTCAGCTGCCGATAATCAATACACATACGCATATAACCATCCTTTTTATTCACAAATAATACCGGAGCATCCCAAGGTGACACACTAGGTCTGATGAAACCCTTATCAAGCAACTCCTATGACTGTTCCTTCAACTTCTTCAACTCAGGAGGAGCCATGCAGTAGGGAGGAATAGAGATGGGCTGAGTGCCCGGCAACAAATCAATGCCGATATCAATATCTCTGTCGTGCAGCATACTCGAAAGATCAGGTGGAAATACATCAGGGAAGTCCCTCACAACTGGAACTGACTCAACTGTAGGGGTATCTACACTAACATCTCTCACATAGGCCAAATACGCATCACACCCCTTCTCAACCATCCGTCGAGCCTTAAAGAAAGAAATGACTATGCGGGGAGTATACTCTAAGGTACCCATCCACTCTAACCTCGGTAATCCTGGATAGCTAGCGTCACGGTCTTGGCGTGACAATCAAGAATAGCATAATGGGGCGAAAACCTGTCCATGCCCAAGATAAGATCGAAATCTACCATACCGAGTAATAACAAATCAACTCTGGTCTCAAAACCACTGATAACAATCAAACACGACCGATATACGCGGTCTACAACGAGAGAATCTCCCACGGGAGTAGAAACATAAACGGGGTAACTCAAAAAATTCCGAGATATCCCCAAATTTGAAGCAAAATAAGAAGACACATATGAATACATAGAGCCTGGATCAAATAATACTGATGCATCTCTATGACAGACATGGACAATACCTATGATGATGGCCTCTGAAATGGGCTGGAAGGGCATAATATCTAGACTGGCCTCCCCCTCTAGGGCGACCTCGACCTCCCCCACCTCCACCTCCACCTCGAGCTATCTAAGAAGGTGGGGTAGCAGATGGGGATGGAAGAATAGCCGGAGGACCCGATGGAACACGTGGAGGTTGATAAGTCTGAGATGATGCACCCCTCCTAGCTCTGGGGCAATCTCTAATCATGTGACGAGTGTCACCACATTCAAAACAACCCCTCTAAGGATACTACGGATGAGACTGACTCTGAACTGGCCTGCTGGGCTGGCCGGTAATAGCACCTCGAGCAGGACGCCTACTAGATACTAGCGGTGCATAATAAGGCTCCTGAGGTCTAGGAGGAGCTGGAATACCACTGGCTGCTGGAAGATCTGAATGAACTGAGCGACTCACAAAACCCCTACCATAGCGGGCTACTAGCGCACGAGCTCCCGAATAATGACCAGTTTCTCGAGACCTCTTGGACTCCCTCTCCTCTCTGTCCCGAGCAAACATTACCTCTATCCTCCGGGCAATACTCACTGCCTGTTGGTAAGTGATATCCATCTCCAACTCTCTGGTCATACTGGTCCGAATACCGGGGTGGAGTCCCTCAATGAATCATCGAACTCTCTCGCTGACCGTGACAACCAAGGCCCGTGCATGACGAGCCAAGTACCAAAACGGATTGCATACTCTGACACAATCATAGTACCCCGGCGTAACTGCTCGAACTCTGCAAGCCAAGCATCCCTGAGGCTCTGAGGAACATACTCACGCAAAAACATCTCTGAGAACTGAGTCCAAGTGAGTGAAACTGCCTCATCTGGACTACTCAGCTCATAGGCACGCCACCACTGATAAGCTGCTCCACTCAAATGGAAAGCGGTGAACGAAACCCCACTCGTCTCCACAATGCCCATAGTAAGGAGAATACGATGACACTCCTCAAGAAACCCAGAGCGTCATCTGAAGTTAGTCTGCTGAAAATAGGTGGGTGGTACGTCTTGTACCTCTCAAGTCTGAGATGCTCTGCCTTAGATGCAGCTACCCTAGCATCATGCTGAGCCGGAGCCACTGGGGGTACGGGAATGTACTCTGGGGCCTTATCAACATGAACCCTCTGCTCAGGAGTACGGACTGCGGGAGTCTGTTCCCCTCCCCCGACCTGAGATGTGGCTGGGGATATCGGAAGTAGTCCAACATGAGTCAGAGTGCTGAATATTCTCATGAACTGAGCCAAGGTCTCCTGGAGGGCTGGAGCAGCAATAGGGACCTCCTGTGCCGGCCCTCCAGCTGGAGCTGCTGTGGGCTCCTTTGTTGCTGATCTTGCCGGTGCTCGAGCTGCACCGCGGGCTCGTCCTCTACCCCTACTTTTTCCCCTGCCTCTGGCGGCTCTGGCTGGGGGCTCGGGTGCCTGATCGTCAGTCCGTCCGGTATGAGTCCTCACCATCTGTGAGAAAGAGTAGAATAGAGTTTTAGAATTTTGATGTCAATAACTCGCACGACAAGGAAATCCAAAGAATGTGATTCTTCTTAACAGTTACATAGCTTCCGGAAGATAAATGCGGACGTCTTCGTACCGATCCTCGAGACTCTAATAAACCGACTTGTGACTTGTGACTCCTATGAACCTAGACGCTCTGATACCAACTTGTCACGACCTGATTTACCCTCTGAAAGGTATCATGACGACACCTAGTCTCTACGGCCAAGTAAGCCTAAATTTGCGGATATTCTTAATTAAAAGCGATAAAGGTAAAGACAGGAAAAGAAAATCTAAGTAAGCATAACATCGCCGCTCGGCATGTACAAGTATAAATCCCAGAACCCGGAATGTCACATTATAGTCACAAGCTTCTATACTACAGTAGATCTAAACAACTGGAAAGAAAGTACATAGAAAATCTCTATATAGACCAGAATGGAAGGTGACTTGGAGGATTCTGCGGACGCGGCAGAAATACCTTATGGTCTCCTAGAACTGCTGCAACGACCTCTAGCCACGCGGCTGAAAACTTGTACCTGGATCTGCACACGAAAAACATGTGCAGGAAAGGACATGAGTACACCACAAATTGGTACCCAGTAAGTGCCAAGCCTACTGGGTTAAGGCTCTATTGGATATATAAATAATAGAGTGTAAAAGCAGTGAAAGTTAAGATAGAAAAAGTCCCTCGGGCCCACGTCTTGGAATCGGGTAAAATTTACCAATTTAGAACAGCCATTCACTACGAACACACTCGAACAAGAATCATCAAAATCCGACGTCAATATCCCATTAAATTCTCGGATTTTCAATTGGGGAACTTTTCCCCCATTTTTCAATTTTTCTACTCAAATTCCTTGATTAGATTAAAGAACTTACTATAGTTTAATGAAATACAAGTGAAATATGATTAGGAATCGTTACCTATTGATCTCCTCTTCAAAATCCACCGAAAATCGCCTATTCCCGAGCTCCAAACCGTTTTAGAAGTTATGAGATTCAAACCCTCAAATTTGATCTTATCTGACCAGCGATTCCGCTTCTGCGGTCAATTGGGACGCACCTGCGGTCCGCTCATGCGGCTGGGCTTCCGCATATGTGGAAATTCATTAAACGGCCCAGTTCCGCACCTGTGCTCCCTTCTCCGCAGATGCGGCTCCGCTTCTACGGTCCTTGAGCCGCATCTGCAGTCGCTGGTCATCATGCCCAAAACCACACCTGCGACTTCCCTTTCGCTTCTGCGGGACCGCACCTGCGGTCCAACATCCGCAGGTGCGAAAACACCAGAACAACCCATATCAGATTTTGCATAAGTCCTATTTTCTTCCAGTTGAGCATTCGAAACACACCCGAGGCCCTCGGGACCTCAACCAAACCTACCAACCAGTTCTAATACCTCATTCCAACTTAGTCGAGCCTTCAAACCACATCACATAACACCAAAATCACGAATTATACATGGATTCAAGCCTAAGAACTTAGAAATTTTCCAAAATCTACATCCGATGCCGAAACACATCAAAACTAGTCCGAATGACCTCAAATTTGACACACATGTCACAAATGACACTACGGACCTACAGCCCGAGCCCGATATAAAAATTTCACCTATCGGCCGCAATCGCCGAAATTCTAACTTTCGCCAATTCAAGCCTAAATCTACTATCGACCTCGAAAATATATTCCGGACGCGCTCCTAACCCCGAAATCACTCAACGGAGCTAACGGAGTCAACAAAATTCTATTCCGGATCCATCTCACATAGTTTCAACTACGTTCCGATTTCTAAAGCTTAAACTCATCTTCAGGGACTATGGGTTCCAAAACTCTCCGAATTCCACAACTAAACACTCCGGCGAGTCCCATAAGCAGAAACAAATGTGGGGAAGATAATTATTAGGGGATCGGGGTGCTAAATCTCAAAACGACCGACCGGGTCGTTACACTAATATATTAGTCCGGATAAAAATAACAAACTAGTTTAATTGCAAAACAAAACACAAAACAACATGAAAACACATTCAAAACAACTAATATGCATTATTTATACGAGTTCCGACATAAACTAAATCGGAATACCTCGATTTATGTTTTTCAGAAAGTTGATGAATTACAAATTTGAGCCCGAAACAAGAAAACCACAACAATAGAAGGCTTGGCTAGGATGTGAGACATACAATCTTGTCTTTTTGTGTGACGGGTGGGGTCCACTCGGATTTGTTTTGGAGAAAAATAGGGGGAGGGGGCCCGCTGTTGTTTTTAAAAAAAAATGGGGGAGGGGGACTGGTTCGATGAGTGGGGAAGAAGGGAAGGGGACCATTTTATCTATGTATAGCGCGGTATATAACAGCGCTATACATATAGCGCTTTTATATACCGCACTATGCATAGTTGTCTTATCAGCCCAGGCATAACGCAGTTTATATGGGCGTTATATATATATATATATATATATATATATATATATATATATATATTTTTATATATAATGCTCTTTTAAAGAGCGCTATACCTTAACGTCCGTTAAGGAATAGCGCTCTTTAAAAGAGAGTTATACATAGATATGTAACTATTTTTTTTACACGCATTTCAGTTCTTTTTGACAAAAAGAACCCCAAATAAGTTATAGACTCGATTTTTGAGTAACATAATACATGCTGGCTTAAGCATGGAATTGACTTAAAGCTGGAGATGGCAGGGAAGTATCAAAATGAAGCTAAACAAGGTCGCATAATTATTTTTTGTGGATAATATGAATATCCGAAAACAGTCTCTCTACCTTGAAAAGCAATAAGGCTTCATACACACTACTCTTCCTAAATTTCACTTGTAAAACAATACTGAGTTTGTTGTTGTTGATGTTGTAATATGGATACCCATATTATTCATTGTTGCTCAACTTATTTTTTATCTGTATCAAATATGAGCATATCAGATATTTTATTCATTTTCATCTAATTCATTTTCGACCTGACACTCCCATTTGCTACTCCACTAGTATCCGCATTAGGTCCAAACTAATTTAAATTTGTGTATAGCCTATTAACAAAGGAAGCTAGCGCTCCCTATCGAGTGAAAAAAATAAACCTTTATTTAAAGGTGGGGATCCTATCTTACCAACCACTGCGGGTGAAAGCGTTCCATTCACCAAAAGCTAGCTAGCATCACCTAAGAAAAAATACGCACATTTGTTAATATCTTATAATACTTCAACAAAAATTTGTCACAGAACAATCTTATTTCACTGTTTCTGTAACTTAATATAATACTTGCATTTTTTTCTTTATAGTTTGTTCATTATTTTGACTTCAAATAAACCCAGTTATTTGAGCTTTGAAGCTCCAAAATGCTCGCAACTTCTTAGACGAACAACAATTCATTTATCGTTCTGATGCAACGGGGGAGGAAGAAGAGGGAGAGAAAATGGAAATAGAGAAGCCTAATACATTACTTTGTATACAATTACTAATTATATATCTATGAAAATATAATTAAGTGATAACCATTTTAAAGAGGTAAATAAATTTATAATGTATCATAAATAAATAAAAGTCTTTAATTTTATTTTCTTGTTAGTTAATCTATTGCTCTCGAATATTTAGTTCCACTATGTATTTACGGAAGCTGTCCTCTTGGTTATCTCATGGATAACTAATGCTGCTTGTATATGAAACCAAACATCGCCTAAGAAAACTTACTCGCACCGGATTGGATATTTACACCTAATCATAAATGCATGATATATATCTGAATATACGCAATTATCACTAATCATGATTAAGTAATGTGTTACGTTAGGTACCATTTAATTTTTACTTTTTTCACTCTTTTGTTCTTTTCTTTCACATTTATTTTGGTTAAAAAGGATATATATATATATATATATATATAGAGAGAGAGAGAGAGCAAAAACTAAGAATTACATTGCATAGTACTGACTATGCTGGGGTATTGTAGTTCCCCTAATACTGCCATGTTTTGTTCAATTGTATCAATATTACATGCCCTAATTTCTAACAACTTCAATTCCTAGGATGTCTGCCCAAAATACATCATTTGCAAACATCGGAGGAACTGCTAGTATGCTGGTTCTTCCCAAAAAAACTTGAATTTGCTACCTATTTTGCCAGTTCATCAGCCACCCTATTCTGCTCCCTGTATGTGTGCCTCACCATCACCTTGTCCATACTTTTCATTAATAACCTGCATTCACAAATCATGGGATCATAAGTTGTGTTGCCTGTGAGTAGCATTCGAATTACTTTAGCTGAGTCAATATTGATGTCAAGTGGTATCCAGACATTTTATTCTGCTAGTTACATACCTTTCAGTAGATATTTCAGTTTTATCATGGTATTGGTAGTATGTGCTATATTTTTCATATGCCCCATAATCCAATCCCCATTATGATTCCTGAATACTCCACCAATTCCCACAATGCCTAGATTACCCTTGGCAGCCCCATTCGTATTGAGTTTATAGTGACCCTTCCTGGGGGGTTCCGATTTAATTTTGGTATGGAAATGCTGCTTAATAGTGCCATTTTTTGCTAACATATAGTACTCTGTTGCTTTGAAGATGGTGTTACTAGTACTGATGTTATTTTTTTTATTATTCAAGAGGTTGTGACTTTTTGTTATCCAAATTCCAAAAAAAAAGGAATGATGTTCTCCAAGGAATGATGTTGCTAAAGGCGAGTAGCTTGTTCCATGTTGATGGCCATATATGGGCAGAGAAGGTATGATTGAGCTGCTGACTTGCAGTAGATCCCTTGGATAACATTTCTTGCCAGAAGGGAATTACATTGGGGCATTCAAAGAAGATGTGGTCACTTGTTTCAGGAGTTGCTAAGCAAAAGCAACATTAGGGGTTACAGTTAACACCAATTATGTGCAGGAAAACCCCCGTAGGCAGCCTATTTTGTGCAAGAAGCCAGGTGAAGTGTGTAGGGCTAAAATCGGGCATGCCAATTTTATGCTTATTATGACATTCAGTAGATCACTCACGGAGGATTCCAGGTACGGCTCGACCTCGAGCCCTCACAACGTTCGTCTTTGAGCATCACGGGCTCTGGGATGACGGGATGAGGTGGCACGAAGATTGAGATGAAAAGCCATGCAACAAAGTACGAATCTGTACTTAGGCATTAATTGGCTGAATCAGTCAAGATCTTTGTAATAAATGTCAATGTACTATGTTAGGATTCTCCTTCCTATATAAAGAGGGCCCTAGCCACTTTGTACAGACACATTATTGAATACAAGACACAAGAACATTCTCTGCTTTAATATAAAAACATTCTCTATTTCTCTTTACTAGCTCAATTACTCACATTTACTGCTTTCCATTACTTGTTCTTCATTTATAGCTTATCATTGATCATAAATAGCGTATCCCAAGGCCCACAAGTCTGCTATAGCTCCATCGATCTTCCGACCCAGGCCCCGAACCTCGATCTCAAAGACCTTCGAGGTCTACATTGAGAATTTGACCTAAGGTGCTCTTGTTTTCTTTTCTTCAACTTTCTAACTGCTTCTGCTATACTCTGCCTTAACGCACTTAGCTACAATTGTTCAATAATTGGTATTAAGATAAATCACGTATTTTTAGAACCAATTAACTAAATATAATGGTAATTACCATTTTCACAGTAAACAGTTTGGCGCCCACCGTGGGGCTAAAGATAATAGTGATTGTTTTAGTGCTAATTCATAGAAAAAAATGCAAGTTATCTTTCACACTTTTCCTCGCCCCAAGAACCATTGCTTTCAGGTCAGATGCAAGGACCAGCGAATACATATGAAGGTAGCATCTCTGAAAACTTCGGGGAGAATGGCATAGCCATCGCAAGTGCCGATACATCGTTGCAAAAGCGCAGTGATGCACTCGAGCTAAACCCCGAGGGTACGGACTCAAGCAGCGCTCGACATGACGACACCAGCTCTCACACCGATGGAAGTGCACATCGAGGTTTTCGGTGCAAAACGTGAGGGACTGTCGCACGAAGGGAAGAAGGAGCCAGCCTCAGTGTAATCTTCGAGATGCTGCAGACACAACAAGCGACCATCACTCAACTATTAAGCCATCAAAAATATTCGAGTGAGGGAGTGTCGGGATCAACCCCTCGAACGTGGCAATTGTTGGAAAGGTCCGGTGATAATGAGTCAGTGACCAACACCGCTATTTTAAGGACACTCGAAGGCCTCGCAAAGAGGATAGAATCAAGGCTCCCGGAGAGAGAGAGCCGAAGTCGTACATGCAAGATATCAGCCTTATGTCAAAATTCGGAAGGACGCCATTGTTTAACCAAAGAATTAGATCCCTTAACTAAAGCTTATTTTTAGGAATGAACACGGGTTACTGATAATCAAGGAAATAATGATAAATAAAAAGGAGTAAGTAAATAGACAATAATATGATACACAAAAAAATAAAGAGTATGGTATTCGTAGTCCAGATGCCCCATACAAGTTAACTTCTATTCCCTTATATAGGGAATTCTTCAGTATAACGTCTACCTCTTGCAATGATAACACATTAATGACTAATTATTACATTAATGTAATGTTACAGTGAATAACCGTAACTGTTGCGTGAAGGTTGTGCAACGTGCGGATCATTAATTGAAGACCTTTGAATCTGCCCGTAGCTCTGTCCGGATTCATTCTGACCGTGTCTCTTCTTTGACTCAATCAAGTTGAGTCTTCCGTAGCTGATTACTTTGTAGGTATATAGTGTCGTGCCTCTTTTCCTTGCACCTCCTTATAGGATCATGTCCAGCTGTCATGTTTTCCTTGTTCCACGTAACTGGCTGAATCATCAATAATTATCATACATGTGAAGCTCTTTTTTACCAATACAGATAGTCCCCCCACTTACTATTTATTTATCGATTAATATTGTGTAAGTGGATATGCATTTATGGCGGGAATATTTTGCCGCCGCTTCACCTCGAAACATTGTATCCTTCTCTGAGTGTAGACGTCGTTTGTCACTTCCATTTAATGCTCAAGCCACGTGTCTCCTCCGGATTGGTTCTGCAGTCACTCGGCGCCTTTTAGGGCTTCTTGCGGCTGCATCAGTCACGAAGTGACACCTTCAATTATGACTTTCTCATCATTGTTTTTTCCCTTGTTTGATGGTTCTCTTCAAGTATAAATACCCATTTTCCTTTCTTTACTTTCACGAAAAACTCCTAACTTGTCTTCTTTATTTGTAAAGAATTTTTCCCTTGTCTTCGTAAATATGTCTTCATCAAACCAACGTAAAGGAGTGATAAATGTGGATGACTTGACCCCTTCTTCTACTCCGACGCGGAGCCAGAGAGGTGGTAGATTGAGGAGTTTAAGCTCTACTCCTTTAAGAGGCTCTTCTTCTTCCCAGATTACTTCCCCTCCTTCTATTAGGTCTTTAGTTTCTCCAAGTGCTAGGGCTTCCAGATCTTCATCTAGGGGTAGTGAACATCATGAACCACGAGTGGATGAAATCATTCCTGCTGAGTTTACCTTCTCTAAGGATAGTCAGGTCCTTGTTGATCAGTCGTTATCTCTTGATAGTGATGATAGGTACCCTACCCTTATTACCGAAGGTTTAGTTCCCCTTGTCCGCAGGGAATGTTCTTGGAAGTCTAATTTTCCTATCCTCGTTCCGAATGAGAACCAAAGAATAACGTCTTACAAGACGGGATATTCTTTCGTTTATACCTACCCTTTTACTTTAGGGTTTAAACCTCTTATTGATCCAATCATTATTGAATTATGTCGTTTCTTCAAAATTTTCTTAAGACAAGTTGGCCCTCTTGTGTGGCGGGTTGTTACGTGTCTCAGATATTTAACTACTTTAGCCTCGGTTCCTTTTACCTTTAACCATCTCATTCATCTTTATTCTACTGCCTTATTTCGTCAAGGGATTTTTACTCTGGTTGCCTAGAGTAAAAGAGTGCTGGTAACCCCTGATGACGACAAGGATAGAGGTTGGTACCTTCGGTACGTTGCTGCGCCCACTGCTGGTTTAGTGGGTGAAGAAAATTTTCCCTTCCCCGAGAAGTGGAATCGTGCACGTGAGTACATTTTAGCTCGCATTTGTTATTTTTCTTCTTTTTGCTTTAAGTGTTTGATTAACACCGTAGATGTTTCCTCTTCTTTCAGCAATCATGGGTACTGTTGAGAATGTCTCTGGTATCCGTGATTGGGTAGAAAAGTTGTTGTCGATTTCTCCGTTGGAGGAAAGGTCTTGGAAGTACTTCTCCGGGAAGTACGGTTGGAAAGTGAAGACTCACGGTAAGTGAAGCTTTTGTTTCCACTTCTTTCCTTACTCGAGCCTCTTTTTCTTCGTTGTTTAACCTTTTTTCCTTTGACAGGGTTTCCCGCTCGTGGGTGTCTGCTGCGTCCATTCTGAAAATGTCCCTGGCTCAAGCCCAAGAAATTATTGATGGTTCTTCTTCTTCGAAGAGGAAGGTTGGTGGGTCTAGAACCTTAGAAGAAGAAGAAGAAGAGGAGGAGGGCACTTTGGTGCACATGTCACGGAGAAGGAGGGTGATTTCAGACGATGAGTCTACACCCGTGGCTGTGCCTTCCGTACCTGAAGTCAGACCCTCTACTTCTGAAGATGCTTCTCCCTCTCTTGTGCATGACTCTGTGGATCATTTGTTCCGTGAAGGCCTTGGCCCTGCTGTTAATGACGTTCCCTTGGCTGCTTTTCCTCCTTCTTTCAGAGATATTCCTTCATCTGCTCCTATCATTTCCTCCGCTCCTTTGGCTATTACTTCTCCCGTTTCTGCTTTGCTTGTGGATTTTCCAGCTCCTCAGACTTCCGTGCCCGTGGATTCTACATCTCTACCTACTTCTGTGCCTTCTGTTAGAGAAGTAGGGTCTTCCAGCAGGGAGATGTGACAGGTTTTAATAGAAGTTCCGGCTGAGGGGAGTCTCTTTAAGAAATCTGGCCAGCCCGACGTGTGGCTCAAACCGCTGATAGGACCGACTGAAAGGACCAAGCTAGATAGCCACAACTCTTTTACTTGGGATAACGAAGTCGTGCATACCTCTTTGAAGGTAAAGTGCTTTCTCTCTCATTTTATTCTTGTACATGAAATTTATCGTATCTAATTGATTTCCTTTTTGTAGATCAATCTTATAGGCATGGATCTCATGAAGAGGGTTTCAAATGCGGAGCAGGAAATAAAAGAGTGGCGGGTTGAAGCAGATAATTGGAAGGGGCAATATGACAACTTAAGGCTTGACATGGAAGCCTTAGAAGAAGAATAAAGTACCTTGGATCGGCAGATGAGAATCATGGAAGCGGAGTTGGCAGTGGAGAAGGCTTCTTCTAATCAAGCAGACAAAGACAAGAGCATCCTTGAGTCTTCATTTGCTGAGAAGTTGTCCCGTGCCTGAGAAGAAGCTAGGAGTTTAAAAGCCTTGCTAGAGCAGAAAGAGGAATACTCAGGCGAGCTTGTGCAGTCTCTGACCCAGACCCAGGAGGATCTTCGCAATGCCTTAGACAAAATTTAGTCCCTGGAGAGGTCTGTAGCACCTTTAGGAGCCGCCAAAGATACTGTAGAGGCTGAGAGGGACGGGCTAAGAGCTGAGATCATGATACGGGAGAATGATTACGAAGCTCTTGAGGAGGCGGCAACTATCGATGTTAGTTGGGAGTACATGAATTCTCGCCTCGACACATTGACGGAAATGAGTCGGGAAGATTTTGACCTTAACGTTGAAATTGCTAAAACCAAGGAAGCCATGGAGAAGGCTTAACAAGGTTAGAATCTTTGTTCATCTAAAGGTGAGACTCTGGTTTCTCAAGTCTCCTCGTCCCAAGCTGCTCCTGCTCCTTCTGCTAGTGAAGAAATCAATCCCCCCTCAAGACAATTAAGATGTTGGTTCCCCCTCTTGTTTTTAAATTTTATTGGTGGTTACCCCCAGCTCCATTGAGGGTAAGTTTGGATCTTTTAAAGTCCCCAACTGACAACTTAGGGGCACCTTAATATACATACAATATATACGGCTAAGCATAGGTTTAATACTTAGTTTCTACTTAGCCGTTTTAACATATCAATGCAAAATATGACTTTTGTTATTGAGTTTCTATTCTACTATTCGAGTCTTTTGCATGCTTTATTTTTTGAGGTTTTAGTTTTACCTCTGAGTTTTGCATATAGAATGCTTTAGATTACTCGCACCTTTTCCTAATAGGCACGGTATAATTTTAAATGTGTGCCTTTTTGTAGTAGGCATAATTTATGAAAGAGGGTCCTTTTTGATCGACACTTAATGAAGATGATGTCTCAACTTCATAATGGTGTAATAATGCAATAGAGTGATAGGAATTTTTCACATGTTTAAGAATGTTTCTGAGGAAAGTTTTTTGTTTGAACATTCACAACATTTTACATGTGTTTGATTATCGTCTAAAACTCATGTTGCAAATGTTTTCTTTTAACAGATTTGATATACACTTGTATTTCATAACTATTTTTCGTATGTAACAGTTTATTCGAGTTAATACAACAGAGCAACTGTTTTCGTTCGTAACAATTTTTTATTCAAGTTGGGGTTTTCACCCGTAACTGTTTTTGTTGACAACAATTTTCAATAAGCATTGGGGAAATGCTCTCACATCCGTAACTGTGTTATTTGATAACAGATTTTTGAATAAGTACAAGAATTTTGATCTTTCATCCGTAACTGTTTTATTTGATAACAGTTTTCTATACGAGTACAAAGATTTCGTAACTGTTTTTAGTTACAACAGTTTTTGAATGATGACAATGATGATGATCTTTTATCCACAACTGTTTTTGGTTACAACAGTTTTTCTTTTGTGTAAGTACAGAGATGAGCATTTCTTCCTCGTAACTAATATTTTGCCTTTTAACCTGAACATGTTCCAAGGTTTTCTGGATCAGGCTTTGTGTTTGAGTCTTTATCTCTTTCGATTTTGCTCGTACCACTTGACTTGTTGGGAAGATGGATCTTTAGGCTCGAGCTTTGAATTTTTGATAGTCTTCTTTGCTTCGTCTTAGCCTTCCATACTGTATAGTCCCCCAAGTGTTTGAGCTTTGAAGAATGAAATCTCGAGCACTTGACTATTCCTTCCTTGTGGTCCTTTTCCTGAAAAGGAAAAATATTCGGGACTCGAAGGTATATAGTTTTTAGATGATGACTGCTTAACCCTTTAAAACGTCCATCAGAAAGTGTAACCCTAGACCGGGAATTCAATTACTTCCTCGCGTATTTGCAGGTCTAATATCATCATTTGGTGATGGGTTAGCTTTATGCCTATCATCTAAAAAGGTTAGTAAAATTTTAAATGTTCAAAACAAAATCGAACGTGTGATACCTGACCGGGGGTATTCCTTTTCCTTAGAAGTAGTACTTCTTCAAATGGATGGCATTCCAGCTTGTTAGTAGTATTCTGTCGTCCATAGCTTCTACCTCGTAAGCACCCTTCCCAGCTATTCCTCGGACTTTGTAGGGTCCTTCCCAATTTGGACTTAGCTTTCTTGCACCTGCTTCTTTTGTTAATTGAAAGACTTTCTTAAGAACAAAGTCCCCAATCTTGAAGTATCTGACGTGAGCTTTTCGGTTGTAATAACGCTCTATGATTTGTTTCTGAGCTGCCATCCGTATTAGTGCGGCTTCTCTTTTTTGTTCGAGTAAGTCCAGATTAATGCTCAACTCATCGTTGTTTTCATCCTCTGCGGCTATTGTAAACCTTATGCTTGGTTCGCCAATCTCCACGGGTATTAAGGCTTCTGAGCCATAGACAAGTGCGAACGGAGTTTCTCCCGTGGCTATTTTTGAAGTTGTTCTATATGCCCATAATACCGTTGGTAACTCATCAGGCCAATTTCCTTTGGCTTTTTCCAGCCGCTTTTTTAGATTATTAATGATGATTTTATTCGTTGACTCAGCTTGACCGTTAGCCACATGGTGATATGGCGTTGAAGTAACCCGTTTGATTTGCCAGCTTTCGAAGAATTCCGTGATTTGCGAGCCTATGAATTGTGGGCCATTATCACACACGATCTCCTTCGGTATTCCAAAGCGGCATATTATGTTTCGCCAGAAGAAGCTTTTAACTTCCTTTTCTCGCACCTGTTTGAAAGCTTCTACCTCTACCCATTTTGTAAAATAGTCGGTTAGTACGAGTAAAAACCGTACCTGTCCTTTAGCTGTGGAAAGAGGTCCCACTATGTCCATACCCCACTTCATGAAGGGCCATGGGGATATTACTGGATGCAATAGTTCCGCGGGTCGATGCATGTTATTGGCAAACCTTTGACATCTGTCGCATTTGGATACGAAATTCTCAACTTCTTCTTCCATCTTAGGCCAATAGTACCCAACTCTGATTAGGATTTTTACCAAGGATCTCGCCCCTGCGTGATTTCCACAGTGTCCTTCGTGGACCTCTTTAATCACAAACTCCGTTTGGTTAGGTCCGAGGCACTTTGCTAGGGGACCTCCTAACATCTTGTGATATAATGAGTTGCGAATAAGGCAGTACCGTGCAGCTTTGCGGCGAAGTGCTTGAGATGCTTTTTTATCTTCAAGTACGGTGCCATTCTGCAAAAAATTTAAGATTTCGTTTCTCTAATCCCAGGTTAAATTGTTGAAAGTTACCTCATTTCTGTCTTGGTCGATCGTTGAATGGAATAGACGAATGACAATTGCATTATCTTTGTTTGTTACTTCCGTGACTGCTGCGAGGTTAGCTAATGCATCTGCTTTTGCATTTTCCTCTCTAGGTATTTGTATTACCTTCCATGTTCTGAATTGTCTCACGAGTTCTCGTGCCTTTTCCAGATACTGTTGCATTCAAGTCTCGAGCGACGTAAGTCCCCTGCATTTGATTTACCACCAGCTGGGAGTCACTTTTTATTGTGATTTGCTCGATTGAGAGTTCTCGTGCCAGTTCTAGTTCTGCAATAACAGCTTCATACTCTGCTTCATTGTTAGTTATAGGATAACATTTGATAGTTTGTCGTGTCTTTTCACCTGCGGGTGATATTAAAACTATGCCTAAACCGGCACCTTTTATATTGGAAGAACCATCGGTAAATAAGGTCCATAGACCCGTATTAGCACCGTTAAAGAGTCATAACTCTTTTTCCACTTCAGGGACAATGCTATGACTAAATTCAGCGACAAAATCAGCTAAAATTTGCGACTTTATTGCAGTCCTAGGCTGATATATTATATCATGCTCGCTTAACTCTATGGCCCATTTGGCCAATCTTCCATATAGTTCTTGTTTATGCAATATATTCCTTAATGATATGAAGTCACAACAGTGATTGGATGACATTGAAAATATGGTCGTAATTTTCTAGATGCCATTATTAAAGCTAAGATTAAATTTTCTAGATGTGGGTATCTGCTTTCAGCATCTAGTAATGTTTTTCTTACATAATAAATAGGAGATTGTTTACCTTTATCTTCCCTTACCAATACTGCACTTATAGCAATTTCTGCGACAGCAAGATAGACGTACAACCTCTCCCCTTCCTTTGGCTTTGATAGCAGCGGGGGTTTGACAGATAAGCTTTCAGATCTTTGAGAGCCTGTTGACATTCTTCAGTCCATTCGAATTGATCTTGCTTTTTGAGGACTGAAAAGAATTTAAAACTTTTCTCGGAAGATCTGGAAATAAATCTTCCCAAAGCTGCAATTCTTCCTGTTAGTCTTTGAACTTCTTTTTTATTTGTTAGTATATCAGGTATTTCCTCTATAGCTTTAATTTGAGCAGGATTTACCTCTATTCCCCTGTTTGATACAAGGAAACCCAAAAATTTACCTGATTCTACGCCAAAAGCGCATTTTTCTGGATTCAGCTTCATATTATACCTGCGTAAAATTTCAAAGGTAATAGAGAGGTGCTAGAAATGGTCTTCCGCCCATGTTGATTTTACCAACATGTCATCGATGTAAACTTCCATCGTTTTTCCCAGATGTTCCTGGAACATCTTGGTTACTAGCCTTTGATAGGTGGCTCCAGCATTTTTTAAGCCTAAAGGCATGACTTTATAACAATAAGTCCCCCTGTTCGTAATAAATGTGGTTTTTTCCTCATCTGAGGGATCCATTTTAATCTGATTATAACCAGAATACGCATCTAGAAAGCTTAACAATTCATGTCCTGCGGTGGCGTCAATCATTTGATCTATATGTGGTAATGGGAATGAATCTTTGGGGCATGCTTTATTTAAGTCAGTATAATCTACGCATACTCTCCATTTGCCATTCTTTTTAGGTACTACCACAGTGTTAGCTAACCAGTTAGGGTACGTTACCTCTCGTATCGAACCATTTTTCAAGAGTTTCTGTACTTCTTCGTCAATTACTTGGTTCTTGAATGGTCCTTGCTTTCTTTTCTTCTGCTTAACAGGTACGAAAGATGGATCTTCATTTAGTTTATGAGTCATCACTTCTGATGGTATACCTGTCATATCTGAGTGGGACCACGCAAAGCAATATGCGTTAGCCTTTCAATAATCAATTAACTTACCTCTTCGATTGGGGCTCAGCCTCGTGCCTATGCACTTTTTGTTCAGGTTTTTGTTCAAATAATGGAACAACTTCGAGCTCTTCCGTTGTTTTGATGTTCTTGGATGACGTCCGGTCTGGAGTCTAAGTCCGTATGATTTAATGCATCTTCTGTGGTGACTTGATTAACCTTCTCGTTGGTATTTCTTTCCGAAACTGTTTGAACACTTATTTCTTTTGTACCTGTTCGGTCAGTAACTTTTTCCGTACTTGTTTGGCCGGTAACATCTGTTTGGGAGATTTCCCTATCCTTCGGTTCTTCCGTTTCTACTTTTTTGTTATAATGCACCACATAATTTATATTTCTAGAGGTTTGCTGATCACCTCTAATCTGTCTAACTCCCCATTCTGAAGGGAATTTAATTACCTGATGTAAGGCGGACGATACTACTATCATGTCGTGGATCCAGGGCCTTCCCATGATTATGTTATAAGCCATGTCAGTATCAACGACTTGGAATTTGGTATTTTTAATTACTCCCTCGGCATAAGTGCTAAGTTCAATTTATCCTTTGGTTATCACTGTGGAGTTGTCAAACCCTGATATGGCTCGTGCCTTTGGGATCACTTGATTTCCCAGGAGCATTTCTTCCACGACTCTTAGCAAGATGATGTTAACTGAACTACCTGGATCAATCAACACTCTTTTAACGTTAGTGTCATGAATGAGTAAAGATATTACTAGAGCATCGTTGTGAGGGAGCATTAGTCCGCCGAAATATGCATCATCAAAGGTTATATCATCTGCTTCTGGATTTTCTCGAACCCGCTTTCCATGTGTAATTATGATTTTCGAGGCTACTTTGCAAACTACTCCGTTTACTTCCTCTCCTCCATGTATCACGCTGACGGTTATTTTTGGAGATGCAGGCTTCGGGGGTTCCTGCCTGTTCTTCAGGTATGCCTGTTTTCCTTTATCACTAAACAATTCTGTAAAATAGCCTTGTTTCAATAGTTGTTCTATTTCACTTTGTAAAAACCTGCAATCCACAGTTTTGTGTCCATGATCATTATGGAATTCGCACCATAAATATGGATTCCTTTTATTTGGATTTGACCTCATTTCTTTAGGCCATCGAACCTTATCTCCCATGTTTCTTAATATTGAAACTAGTTCAGGGGTACTTACATTGAAAGTGTGATCCCCAATTCGTGTATTACCTCTGCGTCATTCATCTCGATCCTTTCTGGATCTAGATGAGTACGAGCTCGTATCTCTGCTTGATGGTCTATATTCTGACCTAACGTTTTCGAACCTGGGGCAAGTATCTCATCCCGAGGGTCCCATGTAAGGATCGTACCTGTTTTTACCTGACTTTCTGTCTGATTCGGAACGTATGGATCTGGTATGATCTTCATCCCTTGAACAAGCAATGATATCTTCCTCTATTCGAAGTTTAGTACCGTACCTATTATAAACATCATTCCATGTTGAAGCTGGGAACTCTCTCAAGATTTCCTTGAGTCTTCTTGTGGCTTCTGAGCTTTTGTCATTTAGATTGCTCGCAAATGCCATGGCTGCCCAATTATCGGGCACCCTTGGTAGTTGCATTCTTTCTCGTTGGAATCTGTCTACAAATTCACGGAGTAGTTCCGTGTCTCCTTGTTTTATTTTAAATATGTCTTCCATTCTTTTCTCGACCTTTTGTGCACCGGAGTGTGCTTTTATGAAAGAATCTGCAAGTTCAGCAAATGAATCTATAGAGTTTTCAGGAAGAAGAGAATACCAGGTTAGGGCTCCTTTGGTAAGTGTTTCTCCAAATTTTTTGACTAGGACCGACTCAATTCGGAAGGACGCCATTGTTTAACCAAAGAATTAGATCTCTTAACTAAAGCTTATTTTAGGAATGAACACGGGTTACTGATAATCAAGGAAATACTGATAAATAAAAAGGAGTAAGTAAATAGACAATAATATGATACACAAAAAAATAAAGAGTATGGTATTCGTAGTCCAGATGCCCCATACAAGTTAACTTCTATTCCCTTATATAGGGAATTCTTCAGTATAACGTCTACCTCTTGCAATGATAACACATTAATGACTAATTATTACATTAATGTAATGTTAAAGTGAGTAACCGTAACTGTTGGTGAAGGTTGTGTAACGTGCAAATCATTAATTGAAGACCTTTGAATCTACCCGTAGCTCTGTCCGGATTCATTCTGACCGTGTCTCATCTTTGACTCAATCAAGTTGAGTCTTTCGCAGCTGATTACTTCGTAGGTATATAGTGTCGTGCCTCTTGGCCTCGCACCTCCTTATAGGATCATGTCCAGCTGTCATGTTTTCCTTGTTCCACGTAACTGGCTGAATCATCAAGAATTATCATACATGTGAAGCTTTTTTTACCAATACAGCCGTGAGGAGAAACGCACCCTAAGCCAACAAAAGAACGGACCGAGGTCAAAACCCTCCAAGATCGGTGATCAAATCTAGAACCAACAGGCATCCGAAGCTGACGAAGATGTCCCCATCATCCATATACGACTTCGGCGCGGACACTATGGGTGTAGTTGTATTGGTAAAAAAGAGCTTCACACGTGTAGTAATTCTTGATGACTCAGCAATCTATGAGGAGCAATTAAAACACGACAACTGGATAGGACTCTATGAAGAGGTACGAAGAAAAGAGGCACGACACAACGTACCCACGAGGTAATTAGCTACGGGAATCTCAACCTGATTGAGAGGATGAAGAGACACGGTCAGAATGAATCCGGGCGGAATAAAGGGCACATTCAGAGATCTTTAATTAATGAGACACACATTACACAACCTTCACGCAACAGTTACAGTTACTCATTTTTACGTTACATTAATGCCATAATTAGTCATTAATGCTCAATCACTGAAAACATTACATTAATTCCATAATTAGTCATTAACTTATAAGACGCATTCGAACTACTACGGCAATATACTTACTTTTTATGCATCTTATTACTTTCCATTTACAAGTTTAACTTACAGTTACTAGTCTATTCTTTGGTTACCAGAAACCTGTGTTCTTCTTAAAATAGCTTTGAGCAAAGAATCCAATTGGTTAAACAAATTGGTTCCGTTACCGGGAATCTGATAATCTTTACTTTCAAATTACATACTTTGAATCATGTCGAACGTCTATGACAATAATGAACAGAGAATTGGAACTCCAGTTCCATCACCTTTAGGGACCACAAGGGGCTCAAGGGAGAATTCCCTAGATAGATCCACGGCTCAAAACAATAATAAAAATGCAAATGAACAAATAGGGGAACAAGATCAGGTGAAGCAAATGGTTGGTGAATATGTGACTCAAGCTCTACAAGCTTTTATGAGAGGATTACCAGCTGCATCACCTGCGCCACTTCCTAACAACACCGCAACTATGGAAAACCCGCAATCTGGGTTAGCGAACGCAGGAAGTGGAGGCGCTCTAAACGAATCCCTCGAAACAAGACCAGGTATGTCCAATAACCCAGAATTACAATCTTTATTATTAACTTTGCAAAAACAGGTGAAGGAACAAAACGATCGAATCGAACAAATTCCCGGAGTACCACCTGCTATCAAAGGCATTGACGTTGATAGATATTCTCAACAACCTTGGAAGCAAGTGCAGCGCCCCTGCCTATTCCAAAGAAATTTAAAATGCCTGATGTTCCTAAATATGATGGGACAACTGACCCACGCGACCATGTGACTGCTTTTACCACCGAAGTGAAGGGAAATGACTTGAAAAAGCAAGAAATTGAGTCAGTCTTGGTTAAAAAGTTTGGAGAAACACTTACCAAAGGAGCGTTAACATGGTATTCTCTTCTTCCTGAAAATTCTATTGATTCTTTTGTTGAGCTTGCAGATTCCTTTAAAAAAGCGCATTCCGATGCGCAAAAAGTCAAAAAACGAATGGAGGACATATTTAAAATAAAACAAGGAGACACGGAGCTACTTCGTGAATTTGTAGACAGGTTTCAACGAGAAAGGATGATGTTACCAAGGGTACTTGATAATTGGGCAGCCATGGCATTTACAAGCAATTTAAATAATAAAAGCTTAGAAGCCACGAGAAGACTCAAGGAAAGCCTGAAATAATTCCCAGCTACGACATGGAACGATGTCTATAACAGGTATAGTACCAAGTTACGTATAGAAGAGGACACCAACGCCCAAACAAGGGCTGAAGATCGCACTAGTTCCAGACGCTCCGATCCAGAAAGAAGGTCAGGTAAAAATAGGTACGACCCTTATATGGGACCTTCAGGAAGAGAAACTCGTCCCAGGTTCGAAAACACTCGGTCAGAATATAGACCATCAAATAGAGATTCAGGATCATCCTCATCAAGGTCTAGAAAATATCGGGATGAACAAACAGAGGTAATACAAGAACTGGAGACCACACCTTCAATGTAAGTACTTTTGAACTAATTTCAGTATTGAGAAATATGGGTGATAAGGTTCGATGGCCTAAAGAAATGAGGTCGAACCCAAACAAAAGGAACCCAAATTTTTGGTGTGAATTCCATAATGATCATGGACACAGAACGACAGATTGCAGACTTTTGCAAGGTGAGGTAGAACAATTATTGAAACAGGGATACCTAACAGAATTGTTTAGTGAAAAAGGTAAGCAGGCATACATGAAGAACAGGCAGGAGCCCCCAAAACCACCATCTCCAAAACGAACAGTCAACGTGATACACGGAGGTGAAGAGGTGAACAAAGTGGTATGTAAAAGAACTACAAAGTTCACAATTACACACAGGAAGCAGATTCATGAAGATTTGGAAGCAGACAATATATCCTTCGATGATGCAGATATCGACAGATTAATGCTTCCTCACAACGACGCTCTGGTAATATCCTTACTTATACATGATACTAACGTAAAAAGAGTGTTGATTGATCCAGGAAGTTCAGTTAACATCATTTTGCTAAGAGTCGTGGAAGAAATGCTACTGGGGAACCAAGTAATCCCAAAAGCACGAGCCATATCACGGTTTGATAACTCTATAGTTATAACGAAAGCGGAAATTGAACTTAGCACTTATACTGAGGGAGTAATCAAAAGTACCAGGTTCCAAGTCATCGATACTGACATGGCCTATAACGTAATCATGGGGAGACCATGGATCCATGACATGAAGCAATACCATCCACCTTGCATCAAGTAATTAAATTCCCTTCCGAATGGGGAATTCAACAGATTAGAGGTGATCAGCAAATTTTGAGGAGAATAAATTCCGTGGTACATTACAACAAAAAAGTAGAAGCGGAAGAATCAAAAGATAGGGAAGTCTCCCAAACATAAGACATTGCCCAAACAGGTATGGAAGAAATTATTGCCCAAACAGGTATGGAAGAAATTATTGCCCAAACAAGTACGGAAGAAGATAGTAACGAGAAGGTGAACCAAGTCACCACAGAAGATTTATCAAATCATACAGATGTAGATTCCAGAGGAAGGCGAACACATCAAAACGGCCATGGAAGAGCTCGAAGCTGTTCCATTGTTCGAGCAAAAGCCTGAACAGAAAGTTCACATAAGCACGAGGCTGAGCCCCAATCGAAGAGGTAAGTTAATTGATTATTTAAAAGCTAATGCAAATTGCTTTGCATGGTCCCATTCAGACATGACAGGTATCCCGCTAGAAGTGATGACTCATAAGCTAAATGAAGATCCATCCTTCGTACCTATTAAGCAGAAGAAAAGAAAGCAAGGACCATTCAAGAACCAAGCAATTGACGAAGAGGTACAAAAACTCTTGAAAATTGGTTCAATACGAGAGGTAACATACCCTAACTGGTTAGCTAACACGGTAGTGGTGCCTAAGAAGAATGGTAAATGGAGAGTATGCGTAGATTACACAGATTTAAATAAAGCATGCCCCAAAGATTCATTTCTATTACAACATATAGATCAAATGATTAATGCCACCACAGGTCATGAATTGTTAAGATTTCTAGATGCGTATTCTGGTTATAATCAGATAAAAATGGATCCCTCAGATCCTTTATTACAAATAGGGGGACTTACTGTTACAAAGTCATGCCTTTTGGCCTGAAAAATACTGGAGCCACGTATCAGAGGCTAGTAACCAAGATGTTCCAGCAACATATGGGAAAGACGATGGAGGTTTACATCAATGACATGCTGGTGAACTCAACACATGCGGAAGATAATTTCCAGCACCTTTCTATTACCTTTGAAATTTTACGCAGGTATAATATGAAATTGAATCCAGAAAAATACGCCTTTGGCGTAGAATCAGGTAAGTTTTTGGGTTTCCTTGTATCAAATAGAGGAATAGAGGTAAATCCTGCTCAAATTAAAGTTATAGAGGAAATACCCGATATACTTACGAACAAAAAAGAAGTTCAAAGACTAATAGACAGAATTGCAGCCTTAGGAAGATTTATTTCCAGATCTTCGGAGAAGAGTTTTAAATTCTTTTTAGTTCTTAAAAGGCAGAATCAGTTCGAATGGACTGAGGAATGTCAGCAGGCTCTCAAAGATCTGAAGGCTTATCTATCAAAACCTCCGTTGCTATCAAAGCCAAAAGAGGGGGAAAGGCTGTATATCTATCTTGCCGTTGTAGAAATTGCCGTAAGTGCAATACTGGTAAGGGAAGACACATGTAAACAAACTCCAATTTATTATGTAAGCAAGACTTTATTAGATGTTGAAACTAGATACCCACATGTAGAAAAATTAGCCTTGGCTCTAATCATGGCAGCTAGAAAATTAAGACCATATTTTCAATGCCATCCAATCACTGTTGTGAATTCATATCCATTGAGAAATATTCTACATAAACAGGAATTATCAGGAAGGTTAGCTAAATGGGCTATAGAATTAAGCGAGCATGACATAATGTATCAGCCTAGGACTGCAATAAAGTCTCAAATTTTAGCTGATTTCATCGCTGATTTTAATAATAGCATCGTCCCTGAAGTAGAAAAAGAGTTACTACTTTTTAATGGGGCTAATCCGGGTATATGGACCCTCTTTACTAACGGCTCTTCTAATGCAAAAGCAGCCGGTCTAGGCGTAGTCTTAATATCACCCACGGGTGAAAAGACAAGGCAAACTATTAAATGTTATCCCATAACTAACAATGAAGCAGAGTACGAAGATGTCATTGCAGGGCTTAAACTGGCACGAGAACTCTCAATTGAGCATATCGTGATCAAAAGCGACCCTCAGCTGGTAGTAAACCAGATGCAGGGGACTTATATTGCTCGGGAGACTCGGATGCAACAATATCTGGAAAAGGCACGAGATCTCGTAAGGCAGTTCAAAACATGGAAGGTTATACAAATACCTAGAGAGGAGAATGCAGAAGCGGATGCTTTAGCTAACCTCGCAGCAGTTACAGAAGTAACAAATAAAGACAATGCAATTATCGTTCACCTGTTTCATTCAGCAATCGACCAGGATAAGAATGAGGTAACATTTAACAATCTAACCTAGGATTAGAGGAACAAAATTTTAATTTTTTTGCAGAATGGCACCGTACCTGAAGACAAAAAAGCAGCTCAAGCACTTCGCCGAAAAGCTGCACGGTACTGCCTCATTTGCAATTCTTTATATCGTAAAATGTTTGGAGGTCCCTTAGCAAAATGCCTCGGACCTAATCAAACGGAGTTCGTGATGAGGGAAGTCCACGAAGGACACTATGGAAATCATGCAGGGGCGAGATCCTTAGTCAAAACCCTAATCAGAGCAGGGTACTATTGGCCCAAGATGGAAGAAGAGGCGGAAAGCTTCGTATGCCAACGATTTGCTAACAACATGCATCGACCAGCAGAACTATTGCACCCAGTGATATCGCCATGGCCGTTCATGAAATGGGGGATAGACATAGTAGGACCCCTTCCCTCATCTAAAGGAAAGGTACGATTCTTACTCGTGTTAACTAACTATTTCACAAAATGGGTGGAGGCAGAAGCTTTCAAACATGTGCGAGAAAAAGAAGTGAAAAGTTTCATATGGCGAAACATAATATGCCGCTTTGGAATACTGAAGGAGACCGTATGTGATAATGGCCCACAATTATAGGCTCTCAAATCATAGAGGTCTTCGAAAGTGGGCAAATCAAGCGAATTACTTCGTCACCATATCACCCTGTGGCTAATGGGAAAGCTGAATCGACAAACAAAGTCATCGTCAACAACCTAATGAAATGGTTGGATAAAGCCAAGGGAAATTGGCCTGATGAATTACCGGCAATGCTATGGGCTTACAGAACGACTTCAAAAATAGTTGCGGGAGAAACTCCATTTGCGCTTGTTTATGGCTCAGAAGCTTTAATACCGGTGGAGATTGGCGAACCAAGCATATGGTTTACAATAGCCACGGAGGATGCAAACAACGACGAGTTAAGGATCAATTTGGACTTGCTTGAGCAAAGAAGAGAAGCTGCGCTAATACGTATGGCAGTTCAAAAACAAATCATAGAATGATATTACAACCGAAAAGCTCACCTCAAATATTTCAAAATTGGGGACTTTGTTCTCAAAAAAGTCTTCCAGTCAACAAAAGAAGCTGGTGCGAAAAGCTGAATCCAAATTGGGAAGGACCCTACAAATTCCGAGGCATCGCAGGGAAAGGCGCTTATGAGTTGGAAGCCATGGTTGGAAGGATCTTACCAACCAGTTGGAATGCCATCCACTTAAAGAAGTATTACTTCTAAGGAAAAGGAATACCCCCGGTCAGGTATCACTACGTTCGATTTTACATTTGTACAGTTAAAATCTTACTAACCGTTTTAGATGATAGGCAAAGAGCTAACCCATCACCAGATGATGATATTAGACCTGCAAAGACGCGAGGAAGTAACTGAATTCCCGGTCTAGGGTTACACTTTCTGATGGACGTTTTAAAGGGTTAAACAGTCATCATCTAAAAACTATATACCTTCGAGTCCCGTATGTTTTTCCTTTTCAGGAAAAGGACCACAGGGAAGGATTAGTCAAGTGCTCGAGATTTCATTCTTCAAAGCTCAAACATTTGGGGGACTATACAGTATGGAAGATAAAGACGAAGCGTAGAAGACTATTAAAAAGTCAAAGCTCGAGCCTGAAGATCCATCATCCCAACAAGTCAAGTGATACGAGCAGAATCAAAAGAGCTAAAGACTCAAGACACAAAGGCTGATTAAAAAAACTTCGAACATGTTCGTAGATGTAAACGAATGTTCAGGTTAAAAGGAAAAATATTAGTTACGAGGGAGAAATGCATATCTTTATACTTATTCAGAAAACTGTTATAACTCAAAACAGTTATGGATAGAGATCATCATCCTTGTACTTATTCAGAAAACTGTTTTAACCAAAAACAGTTATGAAATCTTTGTACTCATACAGAAAACTGTTATCAATAAAAACAGTTACGGATGAAAAATCATTATCCTTGTACCTATTAAAAAAACTGTTGTCAACAAAAAACAGTTACGAATGAAAAGCATCACCCTCGTATTTATTAAAAATTGTTATCAATAAAAACAGTTACGGGTAAAAACCCATACCTTTATAAAAACTGTTACAAACAAAAAAAATAGTTATTCCCTTGTATTAACTCGAAAAAACTGTTACACAAGAAAACAGTTACGAAATACAAGTTTATATCAAACTTGTTAAAAGAAAACAATTGCAACATGAGTTTTAGACGATACGCAAACACATGTGAAATGTTATGAAAGTTCAACACAAAAACTTTCTTTAAAAACATTGTTAAAAAGAAACATGTGAAAAATTCATGTCTCTCTATTGCATCTTTACACCATTATGAAGTTGAGACGTCTTCTTCATTAAGTGTCGATCAAAAAGGGCCCTCTTTCACAAACTGTGCCTACTACGAAAAGGTACGGATAATCTAAGCATTGTATATGAAAAACTCAGAGGTAAAACTTGAACCTCAAAAATGAAGCATGCAAAAGACTTAAAGAGTGAAATAAAAACTCAACGGAAATTAAAGTCATACTTGCATTAATATATTAAACAGAAAAATAAACTAAGTATTAACTTACTTTTAGCCGTATTTATCTTTTTACATTGGGTGCCCCTAAGTTGTCAGTTGGGGACTTAAAGGATCCAAACTTACCCCCGATGGGACTGGGGGTAACCACCAATTGATAAAAGAAAAGAGAACCAAGATCATAAACTTTATCAGATGGGGGGTTGTCTTCACTAGCAGGAGGAGCATCTTGGGATGAAGAGACATGAGCAGCAGGAGCCTCACCTTCAGGTGAAGAGATATTTTGACCTTGTTGAGACTTCTCAATGGTCTCCTTGGTCTTCGCAATTTCAGATTTTAGGTCAAAACCCTCTTGGCTCATTTCCGTCAATGTGTCAAGACGAGAGTTCATATAAGCCCAACTCACATCAACGGCTGCCTTTTCTTCAAGAGCTTCATAGTCTTTCTCCCACATCTCAACTTCAGCTCTTAATTCATCCCTTTCAGCCACGGCAACATCATGAGAGGCCTTTAAAGGAGCAAAAGACCTTTCCAGGGACTAAATTTTCTTCAAAGAGATGCGAGGATCCTCCTGGGTTTGAGTGAGTGATTGAACAAGTTCGCCCGAATATTCCTCCTTCTGGCCTAATAAGGCCTTCAGGCTCCTGATCTCTTTAGAGGCACGGGACAGCTGCTCTGCGAATGAGGACTCTAGGATGTTCTTATCATTGCCTGCCTGATCTGAAGATGCCTTCTCAATAGCCAACTCTGCTGTCATGACCCTCACTTGCTGCTCCAAGGTACACTTCTCCTCTTCCACTGCCTTCATGTCGAGTTGTAAGCTTTCATATTTCTCCTTCCAATTATCTGCCTCAACACGCAACTCCCTTACTTCCCGCAACCCTCTTCATTAACTTCGTGCCAATAAGATTGATCTACAAAAGCAGATAAATAAGGTACGGCAAAGAATGTTCGCAAAAATGAACAAAGGAAAGTATATTTTACCTTTAAAGAAGTATGCACGATCTCATTTGCCCATGTAAGGGAATTGTGGTTGTCCAGCTTAGCTCTTTTAGTCGGACCTATTAACGGTTTCAGCCAAACATCAGGTTGGCCAGACTTTTTAAAGAGGTTACCCTCCGCTGGAACTTCTATCATCACCTGCCTCATCTCCCCCCCTACTGGAAGACCCTACTTCTACAACAGAAGTCACGGAAGAAGGAACGGATGAGGGAGCCACGGGCAAGGAATTCTGAGGGGCAGAAAAAGCCACGGGAGAGGAAGCAACGACAGGAGCAGGAACAGCCATGGGAGCAGGAGTAATAACAGGAGTAGTTGAGGGAAATTCTTTAAGAGCAGAAGGAGAGAAAATATCTAGGGGAGCTTCGTCAGCAACAGAACCAAAACCTTCACGGAACAGGAGATCCACTGATTCACGCACGGGAGAGGGAGTAGCATCCTCAGGGGCAGAAAGTTCAGCTTCAGGCGCGGGAGGATCAATAGCAGGTGCAGACTCGTCGTCAGAGACCACCTTCCTTCTTCGTGACCTATGGACTAAAGAACTCTCATATTCCTCCTCCTCTTCTAAGGTCCTTGACCCACTTGCTAGTTTATTTAAAGAAGAGGAGCCTGAAACGATCTCTTGGGCCTTTGCCAAAGACAACTTTGGAACAGACACGGATGCATCAGAAGCTCCACGAGAAGCAAATCATGTCCAATGAAAAGGGTCAAATAAAGCTCGAAGGAGGAAAGAATAAAAAACAAAAACTTCATTTACCGTGAGTCTTAACTCTTCAACCAAACCTCCCGGAGAGGTATTTCCATGAGCGTTCTTCTAACGGAACGATGAACAAAAGTTTTTCTACCCAACCTCGGAAACCAGAGACATTCTCAATGGTTCCCATGGTTGCTGCAAAGAGAAAAAATAGTTACAGTACAGATAAAGTATCTAAAGCAAAAGGAAAGGAATGTGAGCAAAATTGTACTCACGTGCAAGATTCCACTTCTCAGGAAAGGGAAGATTTTCTTCACCTACTAAACCAGCAGTAGGAACAACAACATACCGAAGGTACCACCCTCGATCTTTATCATCATCAGGAGTCACTAACACCCTTTTGCTCCTAGCCGCGAGAGTAAAAACTCCCTGGCGGAACAACATTGGAGAATAAAGGTGGATGAGATGATGAAAAGTAAAGGGGACCGAAGCTAAGTTAGCCAAATATCTAAGACACTCAATAACTCGCCACACGAGAGGATCGACTTGTCCCAAACAAATTTTAAAGAATCGACAAAAATTGATGATAAATGGGTCGATGGGAGGCTTGAATCCTAATGTGAAGGGATAGGTATAAACAAAAGAATACCCGGCCTTGTAAGAGGTTATTCTTTGATTACCATCGGGCACGACAACAGGAAAATCAGGCTTCCAGAAACAATCCCTACGTACAAGAGGTATCAAGCCTTCAGTAATCTGGGTAGGGTATTTGTCAGCACTGTCAAGAGACGACAATGAAGAAAGCTGATCTCTAAGGACCTGACTTTCCCTAGCAAAGGAAAATTCTACAGGTACTATTTCATCGACCCGCAGCTCACGCAAAGGTTCACTGTGTTCTTTACCCTTAGACGAAGATCTAGAAGTCCTAGCTCTCGGAGAAGATAAAGACCTAGAAGAAGGAGGCACTACTAGAAAATGGGCATATGGCAACAGTTATTTCTGGAACGTTTCACCAACTGTTGCCATAGACACTATATTGTAACGGTTGCAACCATTCCAATAGATTTTAGGTGATATCAGCACACTACCGCAACAAAACCGTTGCAGTAGTAACAAAACCGTTACCATAAATCATTTTTTCGCAACGGTTCTATAAACCGTCCCAATAGAATTATTTATGGAACGGTTTTATTGATAAAAATTTATCGGAACGGTTCTTCTTTCCCTCCATATTTTCCCTCGTCAATTTCGCCAAACCCGCCCAAATAACACATCTTTCTATTATTTTTAAGTAATTTTAATTTAATAATATAAATATTAGGTTTAAAAATTTTAATACCCTTTCCCACTAACGTTGTCGATACACCCAAAGCCTATACCCCAAATTATACCGCCCCTTCTCACTCACACCAAAATCCTCTTTCTCTTTCACTCTGAAGTCTGTACAACGACAACCTTCCCCCAAATCAGGTGCTCACTACCTCACTCTTATTTTGTTTTGTCGTACATTAGGGTTTCAATTTCAACTCTTGACTGGTTCTTCATCCGCCTCATTTATGCTTTAGGTTGTAGTTTTAGCTAATTTTGATAGATTATATGAACTGCTAAAGTTTGTGTAGAGGAAAATTCTTTGCCACATTCTTTACAGAGGTTTTCTGTTTTCAAAGAGCAAGGCTTTTTTTATAAGGGCATTTGACTGCAAAGAGCAAGGCTTTAACTCAGAAACCCTCCAAGATTTTCTTTGATTTTCTCTTAAACTATAACCAGTTGAGTCAATATCATCAACATCGTTGGTGCTGATATTGTTGGCCATTTCTTGACTCATGCTACTGTTAGATTGCTCTGAAATGCTCAAATCTTCGAAATGATTATCATCTTCTTCTTCTTCTGAAGAACCCATCTTGTTTTCAGCTTTAATTTTCTGCTTCTTTTCTGCTGAAATCAAGTCTAAATGAACACGCATGTGACCTCCCAATACTGCAACTATGGTTACAAAACCCGCATTTATGCTTCTGTTCTGGTATTTCTTCCATTTTGATTCGTATAAAGATCTGAATTGAATGAGAATGATCAGTAGAAAATGTTGAAAGAATAATGATGTACTCAAATGAATGGTAAAAAAATTACAGAATCAAGAAAAGTGTAAATGGGAATTGTGTATTCAGATACTGTGAAACTGTGAAACCCTTTTAAGTCGGCCACTCCATTTGCCTCAAAGCATAAAAATGAGTCTTGAATTTGACTATGCATGTTGTTTTTGAAGATGTTCAGTACACAGTCCTCACTGTTACATGTGCAATGTAGTTCTTTGAATGTGGTTTTAAGTATTTTCAGGGGTTTTATTTCTTTGTTTTCCTCTTTTTGGTGTGTCTAATGAAAATTTCTAGGCTTTGTATGTGTGTGTTTTGTTATAAGTGCAATGTAGTTGAAATATTTGCAGTATTTTAATTCATGCAGAGATTTAGCAAATGATAGTTTTCTTATCATGCCTTATGTTGTTGGGTTCTAATCTCTAGTCCCTTTTTTTTTGTGGAAGTCAGTAATTCCAACCAAGAGAAAGGGGACAGGTGGAAAAAGGTTTTCTAATATTTCATTTTCTTATTTTAATCTTCCTTTTTCTGAAAACTGTGATTTCAGTTGTATAATAACCTTCTAGATTTTGTGCAACTTTACAGCAAATATATTTGCAAAATGATGCTAAGATTCTTGTTTGGTTTATGACCTCATTGTTGGCTGCAACATTGGTTACAGCACTTTGAATCCTTTTTTTGCTAGATGTGCAGAATCAAATCACTATGTTCATTATCCATTACTATTATTTTTTGAATTGTCATGTCATGTGTTATCGCATAGTTAAAACTCATTTGGTATCTAAGATCAAAGACGGGAAATGATTGTGTCAATTTATGTTTTTCAATTAAACCTGAAAAGATCTTTTTAGTTTTTGTCCATCCTTTTCTTTGGTTTGTGTGGGCTTTGAGACCTTTGGTCATGCAAATTCTCTTGTTGTTATTGTATTCTGAGTTGTTCAATTTTGCAGTATTTGGGTCTTGTGACATTTTACAACTGTCGAGGCTTGAATTGATATAGAACTGAGGTTTGGAAAGTCGCTTGAAATAGCAATATTTTGCATTGAGGCAGTCAGGTCTGTTTGTGTTTTTCTTAGCATATGCTCTCATCTTTCCAATGAAAAACTACAAAATTATATTACATGAATATGGAAAACTATATTTATATAGCTTTATAGAAAATTCTTCAATGAACTACCATTTCTATATATATTCTTATGCATATTTCTATCCTCTCTATTGTTTACTAATATTGTCTTGTATTTTATATAGATAGATTAGAGATAGTGATATCTATCTGCCTGGTGAATGGTTGATTGATGACATGTATGCCCTTATGAAATTGTTGGCTGACCATTTATGTAGTTCTTTGGATTCCCGACTGTATGTGTAAATGGATCTGGATAAGTTCTTCAGATTATTGGATGTGTAACTGTTCTTGATTCATATTTGACTGATCTGCTCTGTTTGTGTATATGCATGGTAGAATTTAGCAGTTATATGGTAATATACCTTAGCTTTGAATACAGAGTGAACGAGGCTATGTCTCATGGGTTTCTGGTCTTTTGGAATTACAGATTCAACCAAACACACAAAAGATTTCCATTGATTTCTCTGTAGTGAATCCGATTGTTGTTCCATAACAGGTAAGATTTCCATTGATTTCTCTGTAGCTTCTAGTTTTTACCCTTGCAAACACAATAACTGGAAGACTTTGTGGTTATAGCTGAGTGCTCTAATAGTTCACACACTATTAAGTAGCCACATAAGTCTAAATGACTAACAGGTACCTAGTAGGGCTGTGCACGGATCGGATTGGATCGGATTTAGCATATTTCGGATTCGGATTTTAAATTTCGAATTCTGAAAAAGGCAATCCGAATCCGATCCGAAGTTTAAAAAAATATGTATACTCAACTGTATATTTTACCAAATTTTTAACTTGAATGCATTATCTATTTTGCACCTGAGACTTGCAGATGCTTTTAGCAATTCATTTCATATAGTTACTTCTGACTTTCTGAAACTAAACAAATATATTGGAGTGAACCAATTTATATGGTTGCTGATCCTATGCCTGTTGCTGCTGGATTAATCTGTCTAAAGTAAAATCATTTACAAAGTAGTCACCAATATTTATTGCAGCCTCTCTTGTGTGATAATTAACCCTTGATTGTAATGAGCTAAAAAACAAAGAATTCACTGATGATGATAGATAATTAGAACTTAGCAAGCTAGAAGACCAATTAGGCAGTAATATTGGAACCATATTGTTGCTTGTTGCTGCTGAAGTCAAGTTTATGTTCTGCACAGTTGTACTAAAGAGAGGATAACACAATGGTATAACTCATAATTTCGGATTTCGGATCGGATCTGATTAAAATCATACCAATCCGAAAATCCGAAATTTTTAAAAACATAATCTGCATCCAATCCGAAAATCCGAAATCTGAAAATCCGAAATATAGTGGATCGGATCGGATTTCGGATATCCGATCCAAATGCACATGCCTAGTACCTATGTGATGACCCAAAAGGTCATCCTAAGTAATTTCAGCAAAATCTGTGTTCCGAAGCCTCGAAAGCCTCCATTAATCTCACCTCGATATGCGTGCACAGCCTGGGCAGGTAGCCAGGAAACTTCCATGTGAAAATTTGATTAAAAATGGGATTTTTGAATTTAATAATCGAATAAAGTTGACTTTGGTCAATATTTTTGGTAAACAGACCCGGACCTGTGATGTGACGGTCCTGGAGGGTCCGTAGGAAAATATGGGACTTGGGCGTATGCCCGGAATCGAATTCCGAGGTCCCAAGCCCGAGAAATAAATTTTTAAAGAAAATTGTTTTCTGAAAATAATAAAGGAATGTAAAAGTGAAAAATTATGTGAAAACCTTGTTATCGGGCCCGTGTTATGGTTCCGGAGCTCGGAACAGGTTTATTATATGTTGTTTGTCCTATCTGTGGAATTTGGTGTAAAACGAGTTTGATTTGATTGGTTTTCGGATCCAAGTGAGGAAAAATGGAGTTAATGAACTTGTGGGGTTTCTAAAGAATTTGAAATGTGACTTGAGAAGTAATTTTATGTTCCTGAGGTCCGAATGAAATTCCGAGACCGGGAATAGTTCCGTTGTGTCATTTATAACTTATCTGCAAAATTTGAAGTCATTCCGAGTGGTTTAGGCCGGTTCGGCGCGTTGAAGTGAATTCTAGAATTTCAAAGTTCTTAAGTTTTGAATTCAGGGGTTTTGGAGGGTGATTTTGAGTTTTAGCGTTGTATTGAGTGTTCCGTGAGCTCGAGCAAGTTCGTTTGATGATTTGGGACTTGTTGGTATTTTTGGACGGGGGCTCGGTTGGCCCAGGTACCTCCCGGACAGCAAAAACCACTGCTGGTGTGACCGCAGGTGCGGTTGCCCAGCCGCAAGTGCGGGACTGCCCCTGCGGTCCCAGCCTCGCAGGTGCGATCCCCAGCCCCTTGCCCAAAGTCTGCAGGCGCGAGACTCAGGCCGCAGGCGCGTGACCGCAGGTGCGGTCCAAGCCATCGCAGGTGCGAGTTTTCCCGCAGGGGCGACCAAATTCAGCAGGAGCGGGACCGCTGGTGCGGCTCCCAACCCCGCAGGTGCGAGCCCAGGGTCCCAGGCCCTTTTCCGCAATTGCGATCATTTTCTCGCAGGTGCGGAAACCCCTGTTGGCAAACCACTTAAATACTCTAGAATTTCGGGTTTTCTTCACTTTCACCCATCTTCAACCACCATTAGAGGACAACCAAGCTTGGGCAAACACCTTCCATGACCACCCACTAAGAGGTAAGTTAAAACCCTTAAAACCTCTAATTCTAACACTTATTCTTAGTTAAATACACTATTAAATCATCTAAAATTTTTAGAATTAGGTAGTAAACTTTAGGGTTTTTGGGATTTAGTGATTTTCCATGTTAGGCCTTAAATTCTTGAATAAATTTCATAACTTTGATCCTTAGACTCCGGGTAATCGATTCCTTCACGAATTTTCGAAAATCTAAATGTGTGGGCCCGGGGTCGAATTTTAGTATTCTTGGAAGAATAGTAGGAAATGCATAACTTGGCTTAGAAAATGTTTTATTGGGTACTTATTGATGTTAATAAATCCATTATGTCTAGATATCCCCGATTCGGAGTTGGATTCGAGAGGAAAGGCTGTGATTGAGGCTTGACTTGCAATTTTTGGAGCCGAGGTAAGTGTTTGGCTTAACCTCAGCTTGAGGGATTAGGTATAGAGTCTTATTTGCTATGTGCAACTCATGTCCAACGTATAGGCGTGGTGACGAGTGCCTATGCGTTGCGGTCAAGTATGCCCGTGAGTCAATTGTGATGAAATTTGCTATGTTCTTAATATTCCCCGCACTATGAGTAAATTATGAATTAAAAGTGATACTTGATGTTGTTTCATGACGTGGAGAGTTATTGAGTTATTTGTTCCAGTTGAGGCTTACACTGTTGAAATTGTATTACTGATGCGAGGTTGGTTATAGCTGAGACCCTTGTCGGGCATTTGTTGATGTTGTAATTGATGATTTCTTCTTGCCGGAACAATAGAATTGTATTGAATATTTCCATGCACTTGAGATTTCGTGTTGTTGACTTTCATGTTATTGTTTCCTTGTGTTTTTATTGTTC